>JAHHZJ010003954.1:0-96412 GCA_021437245.1 Aegilops speltoides | reverse complement strand
GTGGGCAGCGAATCGACGGCGAGGATCTCCGGGCACCGAGGTTGAAGAAGACATCGGGGACGACATTGCAGGGCCTCCGGCGAAGCTTGACTCAGCGAGGAGGTTGAGGGCGACACGGCGGTGCTTCTGGACCTGGCGGCAGGGCGAGGGAGGGCTGGTGGCGGCGGCTATGGCGAACGGCGGCGACTAGCTCCGCTCGGGCGCGTGCGGGGAGAGAGCAGAGAAGGGGAAGGAAGCCGAGGGAGAGTGAGAGAGGTCCAGGGGAGGGTCGGGTGATGCACGTGGCGCTCGGGGCTGACTCCAGCAGCGGCAAGCAAGTAGGAGGTGGCCGGACGCGTGCTCAGCCACACACACGCCGCCCCTCCTGGCAAAGGAGGAAGACGACAGGGGAGAAGGCGGTGGTGGGCTAGGCCAGTTGGCTGGGCTGCCAGCTGGGCCGGCCAGGTGGGCTGCATAGAAGGTAGGTCCCGGTAAGTCTCTCTCTCTCTCTTTTTTTTTGTTTTTTTCTATTATTTTGTAACTTCAGGGCTTTATTTAAAATACCAAAACATTTTCAAAAATCCTGAAAATAACTGTGGGCTCTGTTTGGAATATTCCCAACAGCCCTCATTTAAGTTCAGAATTAATTGAGCATTTAAAATATTATATAGCATTTAAATGCCCAATTGCAAATAGCATATGATTTAATCCACAGCCCAGTATGTCCTGCAAAAATATAAACCATTTTTGGTAGATGCTTTCACCTCAAACCAGAAATGTTGCACATTTTTAGAGGGCATTTTGAGTTCAATGAAAAAGATTTTATTTTGACCCTAGTTGAATTCATTTGGTGCTAGGGTTTAGGCAATCCCCATTTCAAGTTTCATAAAATTTAAACATGATGCATGGATACTAATGCAAAGACAAGCAAGGCCTGAACTGGGGCTGTGACAACCGTCTGGCTTCTCGTCGAATATAACGGGAATAATAAACATGGCAGAGAAAAAGTTCCAGAACCTAAAGTCTCATGATCGCCACGTGATTATGACGCAACTCCTTCCGTTGCATTGAGGGGCTTTATCGGAAAATGTTCGATTAGCCATTGTGAAGCTATGTGCATTTCTCAATGCAATCTCGTAAGGTAATCGATCCAGAAATCATACCAAGGTTACATAATGATTTGGTGCAATGTCTTGTCGGGCTTGAGTTGGTGTTCCCACCATCCTTCTTCAACATCATGACACACGCCCTAGTTCACCTATGCGAAGAGATTAACGCTTTGGGTCCTGTATTTCTACACAATATGTTCCCTTTGAGAGGTTCATGGGAGTCTTAAAGAAATATGTTCATAACCGTGCTAGGCGAAGGAAGCATCTCCAAGGGCCATCAAAATGAGGAGGTCATTGAGTTTTGTATTGACTTTATTCCTGACCTTAAGCCGATTGGTGTTCCCGAATCGCGTAAGGGCGATCGATGGAAAAGGCACGCTAGGAGGGGAACAAATAATATGTATGGACGGACATTCTCTCACCAAGCACACTACACGCTTCTACAGAATTCCACCTTGGTGGCTCCGATATGGATGAACACAAGAATTTGCTACGCCCAAACACCCGGAGCGGTCTCGATGACTGGATTACACGTGAACAAACCAGAGTTTCGCCACTGGTTGCGAACACGCATCATGCATGACACCTCTATTGAAGATGACCTGTACTTGCTGTCCCGCTACCATCTTCGAATATAATGACTTTCAAAGGGTACGAGATAAATGGTAATACATTTTACACGATCGCCCAAGATAAGAAGAGCACCAACCAAAACAGTGGTGTCCGCTTTGATGCGTAAACCAAGATGGGAAAGGAAACATATTATGGTTATATACAGGACATATGGGAACTTGACTATCGACGTGGTTTAAAGGTCCCTTTGTTTCGTGCAAATGGGTCAATATGACCCGAGGCGGGTAATGGAAGACCCGCAGACGGAATGACAATAGTGGATCTCAACAATCTTATGTGATGCGTACGAACCATTCGTCCTAGCCAATGATGTGGCACTTGTTTTCTATGTGAAGGACATGTCTACCAAGCCAAGAAAAAGAAAAGATAAGGAAGCGAATGCATCGTACGATGAGCCAAAGCGCACATAGTTCTTTCTCGGGAAGAGAAACATCGTGGGAGTGGATGACAAGACGCACAAGTCAAGATTATGAAAAGTTTGATGAAATTGCTCCATTCACAAGTGAATATTGACCCGAGCATCCCGTTAAATGATGAAGATTTTCCATGGTTACGCGCAAAGGGACACACGCGAAGAAAAAGTTTAACACCCAAAGATCTGGGATGTGATCGGCTTCAGTATCATCACTTTCTTCTGTGTTTCACACCCAGGAGGGAATGTCTGTAATAGTTAGGGTATGTGACACCCAAAATTTTGACCTTGTTTTATTAATTAAAATTTTGCCAGGAAATTAAAACTTTTGTTTTCTGGGCTCCCTTTTGATTTTTAAAACTTTTTCTCCCTTGCTATTATGGAGTTTTCCCCATAGAGACAACTTTTCAGATATGTTATTGGACTTGTTTAACCTCTCAAGAAAAACTTTTCTTTTATTAGTAAGACTAATTACATAATTATTTTGCTTGATCTTTGTTTTCTTGAAAAATGGTTTTCAAGGTTATATGGCCCTATTTGAACTACAACCAGTTGATATATTTATCTAAAAATCCCACAAAAATTTGGAGAGGTCATGTGATGTTTTTAAATCACTTTTAATCAAAAATATCTTTTAATCTTGAATTATTTTGAGTGCTACACATGTTTTCTTCTCTCGTCCAGAGAGCAACTTTGCAATCGCAACCCTTTAAAATATTTGTTTCTAGCCTCCACCAAAATTATGGGATGTCAAGAGGAGCATATCATTCCATCTTGTGCAAAACCCATTTAAGTTCCTTGAAATTTTGAGTGAATCAACTTCTTTTCCATTCTCGTCCAATTTGAGGATTTGTACAAAGAACCACCATTTTAGTTGCTCCTGTATCCATTGTTTCTTTTTCTACCGATAGTCCACCTTGCCAAACCTCTAAGTCTAGGAGCATGCACTTATTGGATCATTTTAGTTCATGAAATAATGCCCTTTGCTTTCTGTCTGAATTGAAGTTTTGCAAAACTTGCATTAGCAAGTTTCGATTTCTCGCAAGCTAACTTCACCAACCTCTCTTTCATCCACAGAGACACCGATCCGGACGTTTTGGCCACTCCAAGAATAGCCTAGGTGCCTTTGGCATTTTGACAAACACCCTATGTGCATGTCCCGAATTGGCATGATCTCAAGTCTACACTATGAACTTGCACCTCTGATCAAACAAGCATGTCCACTAGACTCCCGTGCTACTTTTAACCTAGATCTGCTAAATGCCAGCCTCACCCAAGCTCAGAGCATGCTCGCATTTCGTCGAAAGCACGCCCCTGCACGCCAGAAGCGAAAGCGAGCGTTTGCTTACACGCACATGCGCCGAGCCGACACGCTGGCCCCCACGGCTTTGTCCCGCTCGCAGCACCACGCGACGCGCTCCCCTGCTCACCGCAACACGCCAAGCCGCCGCCACTCCCGGCAGGCTAGCGCTTAGCCGCCATCGCCGCCCGACAGCCCCTGCCATGTCGGCGCCGTCCCGAGCCTTCCCGCCGCCACTGCCCTCGCACAGCCCGAGCTCATCCGCAGCTTTGTCCGCAAGCCCTCGCCGCCGCCACGCTGCCCTACAGACAGAGAGGCGGTTCGCCCGTTTATCTCCGCCGCCACGGAACCGACCTCGACGAGCTATAAAGGAAGCCCGAACTCATACAAGCCTTCAGCAGCCTCATACCACCCCAACGACCACCCCCACAGCCCGCAATCGTCCGGAACGCCGTTTTCCTCATCTCCGCAACCACGGCCGCCGCCATCGCCTCGCCCACTCCGGGCGCCCAGAGCCTCCCCTCTCCGTTCTCTTCACCAAGAGCTACCTCATCCTCCCGTGAACCATTTCTAATCAATTTTGTTCGGGAGCCATCGCCGCCACAAAATCACTCCGTCACCGGCCACCTCTCCGCCATGGAGCTCGCCGCGGCAACTCCCTCCACCCCGGTGACCTCGCGACCACTGTAAGGACCGCTTAGGAGTGGCGGATCCATCCTCGCACTCAGACGCCATGAGGACGCCGCCGCGGCGACGATCGCCGGACTCCCGCCTCGGCTCGGGACAGAGGAAGAGGAGGAGGGCGATTAGTCAAACTCGACTAGTGGGGCCTCGACCCACTGTCGGTGACTTCCAGCGCTCCACGCTGGATAAGTGATAGCGTAAATGCCGGCACGCTTCCCGCTCAAAGCGTAATCCCTCTCAAACGCTTTTTTCGCTTTAATTTAAAACCAGATTTGACCGTAACTTTGACTGGTTATATCTTTTAAAAATAACTCCAAATGAATTAATTTTTTCCCACCTCTCTCAAATTTCATCTAGTTTATTTTAAGATTTATTTGAAAAATTCTCCAAACAACTTTTGGTGCTGTTTTATTTTGTGTGTTAATTTTTATATTGCTAAAATAGGGATTTTGAAGAGAGGGAAAACATTCAAATGTTTCAAGTGCACCCTGCCTTTCCACACGCTGAAGGCAAGCATTCTCAACCCCGCATAATTTTTTTGGTGTGTTTGTTGACACGTTTATAACACCACCTTCTTTCGAAGGACTCGTTATTTCATGTGATATGATCATTTGCATGGATGCATATTGGTGATTTCCATGCTGTTGGAAATGAGTATACTTGTGATGGTAGTCATCCTCATGTATCTTGCATACATGCCGGAGAGAAGTCCGGGAAAAGCATCTGCCTTGGGTAGGTGTGAGCTTGTCGCCGGTCTCCGTCAGGACGGGTATGTCCGGTATGACATGATAAGATATGATGAGGGTTGATTGCATTGGTTGGAATATATTTGTTATACATGTCATGCAGAAAACTATAAACCTCCCGAGTCGATCAGAGATCGAGTCTTGTTCCAAAGAACCCCCACACTTGTTTCGTGCTACCACTTGTCCCTGCCACAGGTAAGGGTACGGTTCAGTAAATTGTCAACCCCTTTCTAGCACACACCGTACAGAGGGACCGGGATGAGGGTACCATGGCCCTGGATTAAAGCCAGTCATCCGGTCTGGGGGCATGGGTGTTTCCGGTTGGGACCGAGAGGGGAGGCCACCCCTTAGTGCGCGATATAAATTTGATCCCATGCTACTCGAGGTTGTAGCCTCCCACTTAGAGTTTGCTTGACAAGTGTCGTGGGTGATTCGCACACGAGTGAGTTAAGCTGGTGTGTGCAAGTCGTGTGTTTTCATTTAAAAGACCGTGGCGGAATTAGTCCCGATGGACTAAAGGAACTGCTACTCGTGGGTAAAGAGTACATCCTCTGCAGAGATCAAAACCTATTCAATAGCCGTGTCCATGGTTAAGGACTACACCGACGGGTCAAGTGTCGGTCTTAGTGTCGGTCTTCGGAGGCTAAACTGTTAACCGTAATCGAACAACATGGATCGTGACTCGTGACTAATGATGATTATGAATATTATTAATGTTGACTAACCCGTGATATTATTGTTATTATTGAGTATCTCTCGATGGTTCTACCTCCGGTACTCACTATGTGTGTTGGCATTTCTTTTAAAGCCCTTTATGTGGTGTCGCCGACGCCTCGACCGTGGCATTTCTTTTAAAGCCCTTTATGTGGTGTCGCCGACGCCTCGATCGTGGCATTTCTTTTAAAGCCCTTTATGTGGTGTCGCCGACGCCTGACCGTGGCATTTCTTTTAAAGCCCTTTATGTGGTGTCGCCGACGCCCGATCGTGGCATTTCTTTTAAAGCCCTTTATGTGGTGTCGCCAGACGCCTCGATCGTGGCATTTCTTTTAAAGCCCTTTATGTGGTGTCGCCGACGCCTCGACGTGTGGCATTTCTTTTTAAAGCTCTTTATGCGGTATCTCCGATGGTTCTACCTCCGGATATTCGCTATGATTGTTATTTTTAAAGCCCTTTATGCGGTGTCGCCAGACGCCTCGATCGTGGCATTTCTCGTTATTTACTTCACAAATTTTGATACTACTATATCTTTACACATTCATAACTAACTTGCTTGCACGCATCATAGTTACATTTATATTGTGACCGACGCCATGAGCATCATATATTTTCCATCACACCATAGATATGTTATACCTGTGTTCTTAATGTTTGCGAGTACATTCAAAGTACTCACCGGCTTGTCCCTCGCTATTGTCTTGGCCAGATTTTTCTTGCCGGAGAGGAGCGATGCGACGACAGCCCCGAACCTAAGCAATGGAGATAGCAGCCTCGCAAGATAGGAGTTAACCTGGTCACTGTTCCTGTGGGAAATGGAGTCCCATAGACACAGAGGATCCACAAACCGCTCCGCCATCAACCACTAGAACCCATTTGTTGTACTCACAGCCGTAATGGTCTTGTACTACATATTTTGTATTTTGCTTGGAATTTCAGATCAAGTTGGAGCCTCATCACCTAACAGTAATCCTGGTTGATGAGCACGACGGTCTTTTCTGGAAATTGATTTCCCGGAAAACCGGTCGTGACAGACTTGGTATCAGAGCCAAGGCTGACCATTGGCTAATCCTATCTTAGCCAGGTCAACAAACTTAGGCAAACCAACCCACCAGGCCATAACCAAAACCCAGCCAAGCTTCTCGCAAGATAGCCACACAAAGGACCCGACATTTTAGGCAATGGTGCCCAACCTACCAACCTAGCTTGTCGATCACGCCCAAGAATCAGCACCCAGTGATGTCTCCCCACAAGCGCAGAGGAAGACTCCGCCCCTTTTTCTATAAAAGGGCACGCTAACCCCAAAGACAAAGACAAATACTTTCCCCAACCTAGCCACAATGCCCGGCCCCATAGTGCACAATGAAACCACAGCAACCAACCTTGAGGTTTTGTGACCATCCTCGCAAACCTCACCCGTCGTGCCTATGCGTTAGAGGAGCCACCAGAGTATGTTGTGTACCAAGGACCCATGAGCGGTGAAGACCGTCAATTCGGCCATCAGGCACATCTACGGTAGGGGTCTAGCGCCTAACGCCTTACAGTGTTCACCGAAGAACAACTTCCTTTGAGCCACAAGCCATTCAACTAGCTGCTCGAGAGGCTATAGTTCATCTCGTGCACTTATCGCCTGAGTTAACTGTCGCCTGCTCCACTACTACCCCTGACGCCAAGGGTATGGTAGACCACCCAAGTTGCCAACGGAGATCACGAGATGGATCCCGCATTGTTGCACCTAGTGCGCTACGTAAGTGCACTAGAGGCACTGCTCGACCAGATCACCATTGATCCGATCGCAGCTCGAGGAGAGCTGGTTCGTCGGACCCAGCTAGAGGAGAAGACGAGCCCGACGCCGACAACCCGGTCCGTGTTGTTTGGACAGCCGATCGAGACCCCGAGGGCAACTCCAGCCATCAACCGAGATGCCTTGATGACCCCGTAAGTGCTTCGTCACCTTTTGGGAACACACTCCAACGGGTTGTGGCCAACAATCCCGTGATGGTCATCATCGCTACCCCGACCTGCTGCTCCTCCGCCATCTCCGACTAATCCCGCAGTGAGACACGGGAGAAGACTCGACATCCACCAGCGCGCCTGCTTAGACATAAACGGCGTAGACTAAGCCGTGCGAATGGTACCGAGTCTTAGTGTATCCTTACTTTGTAGTCATGCAACTGTATATTAACGCAGCTCGCTGACGTGCCCTATTTTAATAGAATGGCCTTGCGATTTTGTCAAGACGCAATTGCATAATTTCCGCATCGCTACTAAGACCAACCTTGACGGCAACCACAAGAATATCGCCTCTTTATGAGATATGTGTATCTCCGCACGGACCCCGACTATTGAGGTAATCCGCAGATTTATTACCTTTCACCACGGTAAATGAACCAGCCCAGATGTTATATAAGAAGGCCACCTTGTGACCTTACCCAGAACCCTCACCTCGTGCACCACTCTCACAACCATCTCTTGTCATGCCGAGCCATAGCATTCATCCGAGAACCCCAGATGCAACCCCTGTGGCTTTGTCAAAATATTGTGGGACTTTACCCAGCAGACCATGGGTTCTACCCAGCCACCCCAAGACGAGCTGTTCAAAACAAGGATCACCCCATCCACCTCGTAATATCGGGCAGCAGACACATTCCTCCCATAGACCCCAACCAAGATCCAATGAAGTTTCCTTCATGGGGAAATCTATGCCAACCCCACAACCGCCATAGAAGATGCTGCGAAGAAGCAATTGCTCGCGCCGATCCGCGAAGATTCTATGCCCGCTAACGCGGATATTATTATTTTCCGAGTCGCAACCCCGAGGAGTGACAACTTTTCCCGTGGGCGATTGAGAAGGACCCAAGATTAGCCAACCTTATCCAAGATATCATCGCCTAGAGCATTTGAACCAGCGGGTGATGGATTATCTCCGAACTTCGCTGATTTAAATCCTCGATTGCAATCGGCAGATCATCGAGGCCCGACCCGAGAGACGATACATCGATCGGTCAATCCATTGCCTCCGATAGACGAGGAGTGTATCCTCTACCGTAGACATTTTATCGTGACCACACCCGCCACCGCTTGCCTTTTAGACGCCACGCTGTATTTGTTTTTGCAGCATTTATATTTGCATTGTAACTTACGCGTGGTACCTCGAATTGTGCGGTGAGTCGCGATTTAGTTTCTACTAATATGAGTAAGTTCCTTCGTGAATAACTCGTAACCACGAACAATCCTAGTAAGAGTTTTCTCCATCAGACATTGCCACATCGTACATTTCCTCACGACATGGGATATTTTATTTCACACAACAACGACCACTACGACACTCGACCATAATCATCCGAGCGCCTACACTGCTTGCAAAACTTTGCAACGGTGTTACATCCGCTAACCACCCCTAACAACAGCTTGGCACCCGCACACCCCACCTACTCCTCGTGATTACCGCCACCACGGAGAGCCAGACCGAGCAGCAGATCACGGCGATCATCAAGGATCATCGCGACAGAGCACGGAGAGCCCCAAAGACCGCTGCCAGCCCTCCGCACAACAGATCACATACCAGTCCGCACCACCTCCGCCATTAGAGCCTCGCCTCGAGCTCCGCCAGCGTAAACAGAGGAGAAGAAGAGGGAAGGAGGAGCGAGGCCAGTGTGAGGAAGAAGAGGAGAACGCCATGGTCATTTTATAGCTCGAGCTTGGTGTACGGTGGACGAGGTCCACCAGCGCCGCTTCGTCGCCGATCGCCGGTGTTCGAGTCGAATCCATGAAAGCAAAGGCCGACAACAAGACTGCCCGCGAGGTGAGTGCACACTGCACCGGCAAAGAAGCACGCCAAGACTACCGCAGAGACGCCTAGATGCCCTACGCGCTAGACGCCGCCGGTGGAGAAAGCCGGAAAGCGCAAGGAGAGAGGAAGATGAGAGAGCTAGAGGAAGAAGGAGAGACGACAAGGGCCCCGGTCCCAAGATGTCACCAGAGAGAGCACTCAGGTTTCTGCACGCACCAGCGATTGTTAAATTTAGAATTTATTCTGAATTCACGGCGCCAGCGTGGAAATTGCCCGCTTTCATAGCATGGATTTTTTTTCCACGCAGCGCCAAGATTACAATCAGTAGTTGCTCACCACTTATTGTCCTCTCACTGTAGCCTCTTTTTACCGCTCTGTAAAATGATCTTTTGACCAAGTAAAAGTATTTTTTCTGTTTTGTAACTCTTAGCAAATCTCGAGGACTAGATTTTTTTTTAAGGGGGTAGTGTTGTGACACCCAAAATTTTGACCTTGTTTTATTAATTAAAATTTTGCCAGAAATTAAAACTTTTGTTTTCTGGGCTCCCTTTGATTTTTAAAACTTTTTCTCCTTGCTATTATGGAGTTTTCCCCATAGAGACAACTTTTCAGATATGTTATTGGACTTGTTTAACCTCTCAAGAAAAACTTTTCTTTTATTAGTAAGACTAATTACATAATTATTTTGCTTGATCTTTGTTTTCTTGAAAAATGGTTTTCAAGGTTATATGGCCCTATTTGAACTACAACCAGTTGATATATTTATCTAAAATCCCACAAAAATTTGGAGAGGTCATGTGATGTTTTTAAATCACTTTTAATCAAAAATATCTTTTAATCTTGAATTATTTTGAGTGCTACACATGTTTTCTTCTCTCGTCCAGAGAGCAACTTTGCAATCGCAACCCTTTAAAATATTTGTTTCTAGCCTCCACCAAAATTATGGGATGTCAGAGGAGCATATCATTCCATCTTGTGCAAAACCCATTTAAGTTCCTTGAAATTTTTGAGTGAATCAACTTCTTTTCCATTCTGGTCCAATTTGAGGATTTGTACAGCAACCACCATTTTAGTTGCTCCTGTATCCATTGTTTCTTTTTCTACTGATAGTCCACCTTGCCAAACCTCTAAGTCTAGGAGCATGCACTTATTGGATCATTTTTAGTTCATGAAATAATGCCCTTTGCTTTCTGTCTGAATTGAAGTTTTGCAAAACTTGCATTAGCAAGTTTCGATTTCTCGCAAGCTAACTTCACCAACCTCTCTTTCATCCACAGAGACACCGATCTGGACGTTTTGGCCACTCCAAGAATAGCCTAGGTGCCTTTGGCATTTTGACAAACACCCTATGTGCATGTCCCGAATTGGCATGATCTCAAGTCTACACTATGAACTTGCACCTCGATCAAACAAGCATGTCCACTAGACTCCCGCTACTTTTAACCTAGATCTGCTAAATGCCAGCCTCACCCAAGCTCAGAGCATGCTCGCATTTCGTCGAGCACGCCCTGCACGCCCAGAAGCGCGAGCAGAGCGTCGCTTACACGCACATGCGCCGAGCCGACACGCTGGCCCCCACGGCTTTGTCCCGCTCGCAGCACCACGCGACGCGCCTCCGTGCTCACCGCAACACGCCAAGCCGCCGCCACTCCCGGCAGGCTGCGCTTAGCCGCCATCGCCGCCCGACAGCCTCGCCATGTCGGCGCCGTCCGAGCCTTCCCCGCCGCCACTGCCCCGCACAGCCCGAGCTCATCCGCAGCTTTGTCCGCAAGCCTCGCCGCCGCCACGCTGCCCTACAAGCATGAGAGGCGGTTCGCCGCCGTTTATCTCCGCCGCCACGGAACCGACCTCGACGAGCTATAAAGGAAGCCCGAACTCATACAAGCCTTCAGCAGCCTCATACCACCCCAACGACCACCCCCACAGCCCGCAATCGTCCGGAACGCCGTTTTCCTCATCTCCGCAACCACGGCCGCCGCCATCGCCTCGCCCACTCCGGCGCCCAGAGCCTCCCCTCTCCGTTCTCTTCACCAAGAGCTACCTCATCCTCCCGTGAACCATTTCTAATCAATTTTGTTCGGGAGCCATCGCCGCCACAAAATCACTCCGTCACCGGCCACCTCTCCGCCATGGAGCTCGCGCGCCAGCAACTCCTCCACCCCGGTGACCTCGCGACCACTGTAAGGACCGCTTAGGAGTGGCGGATCCATCCTCGCACTCAGACGCCATGAGGACGCGCGCCGGGCGACGATCGCCGGACTCCCGCCTCGGCTCGGGACAGAGGAAGAGGAGGAGGGCGATTAGTCAAACCTGACTAGTGGGGCCCTCGACCCACTGTCGGTGACTCCCAGCGCCCACGCTGGATAAGTGATAGCGTAAATGCCAAGCACGCTTCCCGCTCAAAGCGTAATCCCTCTCAAACGCTTTTTTTCGCTTTAATTTAAAACCAGATTTGACCGTAACTTTGACTGGTTATATCTTTTAAAAATAACTCCAAATGAATTAATTTTTTCCCACCTCTCTCAAATTTCATCTAGTTTATTTTAAGATTTATTTGAAAAATTCTCCAAACAACTTTTGGTGCTGTTTTATTTTGTGTGTTAATTCTTTATATTGCTAAAATAGGGATTTTGAAGAGAGGGGAAAACATTCAAATGTTTCAAGTGCACCCTGCCTTTCCACACGCTGAAGGCAAGCATTCTCAACCCCGCATAATTTTTTTGGTGTGTTTGTTGACACGCTTATAACACCACCTTCTTTCAAGGACTCGTTATTTCATGTGATATGATCATTTGCATGGATGCATATTGGTGATTTCCATGCTGTTGGAAATGAGTATACTTGTGATGGTAGTCATCCTCATGTATCTTGCATACATGCCGAGAGAAGTCCGGAAAAGCATCTGCCTTGGGTAGGTGTGAGCTTGTCGCCGGTCTCCGTCAGACGGGTATGTCCGTATGACATGATAAGATATGATGAGGGTTGATTGCATTGGTTGGAATATATTTGTTATACATGTCATGCAGAAAACTATAAACCTCCCGAGTCGATCGTAGATCGAGTCTTGTTCCAAGAACCCCCACACTTGTTTCAGTGCTACCACTTGTCCCTCGCCATGTAAGGGTACGGTTCAAGAAATTGTCAACCCTTTCTAGCACACACCGCATGTAGGGACCGGATGAGGGTACCATAGCCCCGGATTAAAGCCACCATCCGTCTGGGGCATGGGTGTTTCCGGTTGGGACCGAGAGGAGGCCACCCTTAGTGCGCGATATAAATTTGATCCCATGCTACTCGAGGTTGTAGCCTCCCACTTAGAGTTTGCTTGACAAGTGTCGTGGGTGATTCCGCACACGAGTGAGTTAAGCTGGTGTGTGCAAGTCGTGTGTTTTCATTTAAAAGACCGAAGCGGAATTAGTCCCGATGGACTAAAGGAACTGCTACTCGTGGGTAAAGAGTACATCCTCCGCAGAGATCAAAACCTATTCAATAGCCGTGTCCATGGTTAAGGACTACAGTCTGGGACGGGTCAAGTGTCGGTCTTAGTGTCGGTCTTCGGAGGCGAAACTGTTAACCAGAACTGGAACAACATGGACTGTGACTCGTGACTAATGATGATTATGAATATTATTAATGTTGACTAACCCGTGATATTATTGTTATTATTGCGTATCTCTGGGATGGTTCTACCTCCGGGTACTCACTATGTGTGTTGGCATTTCTTTTAAAGCCCTTTATGTGGTGTCGCTCAGACGCCCGACTGTGGCATTTCTTTTAAAGCCCTTTATGTGGTGTCGCCGACGCCTTGACCGTGGCATTTCTTTTAAAGCCCTTTATGTGGTGTCGCCGACGCCCGACCGTGGCATTTCTTTTAAAGCCCTTTATGTGGTGTCGCCAGACGCCTCGACCGTGGCATTTCTTTTAAAGCCCTTTATGTGGTGTCGCCGACGCTCGATCGTGGCATTTCTTTTAAAGCCCTTTATGTGGTGTCGCCGACGCCTGATCGTGGCATTTCTTTTAAAGCTCTTTATGCGGTATCTCCGGATGGTTCTACCTCCGGATATTCGCTATGATTGTTATTTTAAAGCCCTTTATGCGGTGTCGCCAGACGCCTCGATCGTGGCATTTCTCGTTATTTACTTCACAAATTTTGATACTACTATATCTTTACACATTCATAACTAACTTGCTTGCACGCATCATAGTTACATTTATATTGTGACCGACGCCATGAGCATCATATATTTTCCATCACACCATAGATATGTTATACCTGTGTTCTTAATGTTTGCGAGTACATTCAAAGTACTCACCGGCTTGTCCTCGGCTATTGTCTTGGCCAGATTTTTCTTGCCGGAGAGGAGCGATGCGACGACAGCCCCGAACCTAAGCAATGGAGATAGCAGCCTCGCAAGATAGGAGTTAACCTGGTCACTGTTCTGTGGGAAATGGAGTCCCATAGACACAGAGGATCCACAAACCGCTTCCGCCATCAACCACTAGAAACCATTTGTTGTACTCACAGCCGTAATGGTCTTGTACTACATATTTTGTATTTTGCTTGGAATTTCAGATTGTTGGAGCCTCATCACCTAACAAGAATCCTGGTTGATGAGCACGACGGTCTTTTCTCGAAATTGATTTCCGGAAAACCGGTCGTGACAGGTAGTTATGTGTTTTGGCATTTGAAACGCCAAGAAATTTTATGTGCAAACAAATTCTTTTCATGCATTTACTGATTTTTTTTCCAAATTTAAATGACCTGAAATTGAAAAGCATTTCAAATGAACTCGAAAAAGGTTGAAAGTTGGCATGGTATCATAATTTCATACAAATAGCATGTGCAAGAAAGTAGAGAGGGTTATGGCAAAACTGGATGCACTTCGTGTACAAAATGGACAATCTCTTCAAGTATCAGGGTTTCCGAGGAAAACTGAACTGTTACAAAGGCATTTCATTTTTTAAATAACCTAAGCATTACTAAATTGAATATAATGATAAAACACACTAATATTAAACATAAGAAAAAAGA
Organism: Aegilops speltoides; assembly: GCA_021437245.1. NCBI lineage: Eukaryota > Viridiplantae > Streptophyta > Magnoliopsida > Poales > Poaceae > Aegilops > Aegilops speltoides. Next base: position 82,010 of record JAHHZJ010003954.1, on the reverse strand, counting down.
ATCATTGAAAAAACTTTTTTCAAAGTTAAGTTATTCACAAACTAGTGATTCACACTATTTTCAAATAATTCAAAATTTAAACTATTCAAATTTGAAAACTACGGGCACTAACAGAAAGTTTGTAATTTTTGTACCTAAAGCAAAAATATTCACAAAGAAACTCTTAATACACCAAAAAACAACACAAAAATAAATAAAGCAAAAAAAATTAAAAAATAATGCAGAAAAGAAAAAAATTATAAAAATGTTGGGGCGCCGCCGTGGGCCCGCCAGACCTAGGGTGTGCAAATGCAGGCCTGTATGGGCCAGCAGGCTCACAGGCAGCACGCCTAGTTAGGCCCGAAGCCTGCTATATAGAGGAGTTCGAAAGGCAGCCGCGGCTGGGTTTATAAACCAGTCAGGCTACCTTCGCTCGGCGAGGTGGGACTAAACATAGCGCATCATGGTGGCAACAAGACGTTATTAGTACCGTTGATGGCTCCAACCGGTACTAGTGGGGCCTTTAGTACCGGTTGGTGCCACGACCCGGTATTAAAGGGTGCGGTTCCGCCGCTTGGCCTACCTAAAACAAGTTTTAGTACCGTTGGTGGCTCCAACCGTACTAAAGGTGCCTATATATACAACACGTCCAAAATTTCGCTTTCCCTCTCTGTTTGTTCTCTGTTTCCATCTCCGCGCCGCCGCCGCCCTCGATCGCCTCCGCCGCCGCCCCGCCGCCGCCCGTCCCGCCGCCGCCTGGGCCCATCCCGTCGCGCCGTCCCGTCCCGTTCGCCGTCCCGCCGTCGTCGCCTGCCGTCGCCTCGCCGCCGCCATCGCCTCGCTGTGAGCTCTCCCCTCTAACCCTCTCCTCGCCCCAAGGCCACCATGGGCGCCGCCCTCCCGAGCCCATACACACACACACAAGCATGCATGATGAACACACACACACACACGCATATATGTATGAATTAATGCATGTATATATTAGTATATACGTATTTCGTATGTTTAATTAGTTTAGATTATTTAGATTATTATTTTTCCACTATTATATATGTATTAATGCATGTTAGATGGATATAATTAGTGTTTAATTGGTATGAATTTTTTTTATATAATGTTGTTTTTCAGTTTTTTAATGGATGTATAGAAGTTGTGTTTTCTGTTTTTAGTGTTAGATGCTTAATTAGTATGAAATAGTATATAGATTTTTGACATATGCAATGATAGCATAATTAGTGTTATATAGAAATGTTAGAAATTTTAGTTATCAAAATCCAATCATTAAAAAATGTTACTTTTTGCGGGCATATAGCTAGTATTTGTTCTCGACGATGCCCGGCCCGCATCCTCGCCGTCGACCCATCCGCAACGACGCCCACCGACCCATGTCCGGATCTGTGTTCACTGGCTGGCACTGGAGGTGCTTCTGGAGGGGCGCTGCTTGATGAGGAACCCGCCACGGGTCCCATCGTCGACCCTGATCTCGTTTGGTGGCGTTCGCGTGGGCCAGTTTCGGTGCGGAGGGACCCGGCCCCGCCGGAGGTGGTACGTCGCCGTGCCAGGGAGGAGGACGAGCACGTCCATCGCTACATGGTTGCGTTAGAGGGCGGCAGGTTCTCCAATACCTGGCAGTTTCTTCGTGGATCTAACTTCAGCTATGATCATGTGAGGGTTCCTTCTCTTTGGGTGTCCACCGCCCGCGCCGCAGGAACCGCGAGTGTCCTAGATTCTTCTGTAGTATTCGATCTTTATTAGCTACCTAGCCAGTGATGTACTATTCAATATTATATATTATTCGAGACGATGTATTCGAGATTATATCTATTATACTAGACGATGTATTCAAGATTATATCTATTATTTGAGACGATGTAATTTGAATACTAAATTGTTTTATATTTCTTTTGGATTAGTTAAATAAAAGCTATGGCAGACAATACCGACAGAGAGGGAGAACAGACCATGATCGATATGATACGCGGGCCAGATGATGATCAGAATGAAGAAGATTATGACGGCTCCGAATTTCTAAACAACACCGGAGAGGGTGATATGATATTCGATCGCGACGGCCGAATTGATGAAGTCATGAACTACGATTATGACGATGACGAAGAACATGTTGATCCTGAAACAACAAAGACCGGCGAGGTATATATATTTATATAAGCAGACATCCGGTGATCATCACATGCTTTAAATGACTTGAAGATATATTAACGAATCGATCTTTGTTCTTTCAGCCATCCGGATCGAGCAAATCTTTAGGCAAAAGGACTAAACGAGGCCCAAACAAAAAGTGGAAGCAGGCGTAAAGTACAATATCGAGGCATGCAACCCTACCGTGAACCATTAGCGCCTAAGAAGATTGCGAGATAAGTTCGCTCGTCAAGGCGGAATTCTTGTGAAGGACCAACTCCGATCAAACTTCAAGAATGGAGAGAGCCAGCAAAGCCACGCCCAGATGTTACTTTTGTCGACAAGAATCGAAAAGATCTGCTTTGGGATACTCTCATGGAACATTTCACCCTACCAGATCATTTCACGTAAGCGAGATCTTGCGAGAAGTCAAGGACGCTGCTCTTAGGAAGATGGCGGTTGCATTCAAGAACCACAAGAATCGCGAATGGAACAAGTACGTCAAGGGAGGAAGGAAGACTCCAGTATTCAAGGGAACACTAGAGAACCAACGTGCTCATTGGGACGATTTCGTGAAATTCAAGGATTCAGAATTAGCTAAGGAATGGTCGAGAATAAATAAGAAGAATGCCGAAAAAAAGGATAAGTTCCATACGCTGGGGCCAGGTGGCTATGCGGTGGCAATGCCTAAGTGGGATAAGTCTGAGAAAGAGATGGAGGATGCAGGTGTCACTCCGGTTACTAAGAGCTACATTCCCCCAAGTTTCCCCTCTTTTGTGATTTGTTGGTTTGATGATGTTTTGTTGATTTTGATCCGTGGATTTGCTTGGTTTCGAGCGGATCTAGCATTCCCCCAAGTTTCCCCTCTTTCCATCCACGAAATCCATCCAATTTTGCCCCCAAAATCATCCATTTCCGCCCCAAAATCCCGCCCCGATTCGATCTGCGAAGAATCCCGACACGAGCGGTACTTCTGCCCCTCTGAGCGGTACTACCGCTGAGCACCAGAAGCGGTACTACCGCCCCCCAAGCGGTACTACCGCCCCTCCTAGTTTCAGTGTTCCGGGTTTCACCGTTTAGGCCATAACTAATTCATCTGAACTCCGATTTTGACGTTCTTTAGCTCGTTTTGAAGCTATTGACATCCCCCATCCCACAAAAAGACTACCAAAACCATTTGACACCATCAAATTTTCAAAAATTTTGCAAGTTTGCCTAGGCCTTCCACCATATCATCCGCATAGCCACCACCGACTTCCGCAACCTAACCCATTTTGTTCCATATAGCATTAGTGGTTGCTTGAGTAGTGATTCGAGTCTCCTAAGGTGTTTCGGCTGCTTAGGGATGAGTTCCATCATCTTGGTATCTACACCGCCACTCATCATCGCAGCGACGGTAACCTCGACGACACCATTGTATATTCCCTTGCAAATTGCATTGATAACCCCTAGCCCATTTTGCGTTACTTACCTATCGAGACTAGCCATTTGAGTATTGTATACCATATCATTGTGGTGCATATATTGGTATCATATCTTGTGTCACAAGTTTGTTCCCGCATATACACAATTGCTATCTTGGTTTGCATTGTGCAAAGTGGCCATACAAAAAAAGCTTTAAGCAAAAGAAAGAGAGCAAAGAAGCTTGTAAGCAAGTGCCATAGTATCATACCACATTGCATATAAGATTGTCATATCCGATCATCTTGGATCATCTTGAGAGAAACACTGGGAACTATACATACATAGCATCTTGGGATAGAAGTTTATCCATTTTGCATATCATAGGTTGTGGAGAAGTGTCGTATCCGCCTATAGAGCAATCGTGCTAGCGTCTCTCTTCAGTTGTGCAACATGAGCGTTTTCCGTGGATTCCACATTTTATGCTCATTCCTTGGTTACACGACCCCATTTATCTATCCGTGTGTGTGTTTCCGTGTGCCATTCATTGCTATTGGTCTACTTGTTTCACTTGCGAATTTGTGAATCTTTTTCAACATTATTGACTCTTGCTAACATTTTGCATCAAATTTTTGTGCCATTATCCTCAATTGAGCTCCTCCATAAGCTTTACTTGTGTAGGTGTGAGAACCGACAAGGATTGGTACCAATAGTGCTATTTCATTGTCCGCATTTGGGTGAACTTGATTAATTGTCAACATCGCTCAAGGTACATTGGTATAAGTTCTTCTCTTTCTCCCACTCATATTTGCTCGAGTCTTGTGATGTATAGGCAAGGCATTTCCTCTCCGGTCTACGACAACAACGGCGGCGTGAACAATTACATCAACAAAGAGTCCATCTTCAATCTACAACGACAAATACAAGGCGCACAATCAAAATTGCGAGAGCGCATCGAGAACATCTCGATCGACATTCGTCACTCCCAAGCAAGGAAAAGGGACTACATTGACAAGAAGCTTTCCGCACATAAAGAGGAGCAAGATGCAAGGATGGAGGAGATTAGAGCCTTGATCAAGTCTTCTTCCCCTTCGTCATCTTCAAGGCGGCGACATTCAAGCCACACGTCTTCGGATCGCCAAAATGATGCAAGCGCAAATCGTCCTTGTCTACATCTACATGGCGACCACCATCACGTTCGTGACCCACATCGTCATGAAGGGAAAGTCACCCCCAAGCAACATGTGCACGACGACGACGAACGACATCTTCCATGAGCTCAAGCACGACAACGACATCATCATCATGACGATGCTACACAAGTCCCAACAATCCCTACTTCACTCCAAGTCGAAGCTTCAAGAGCAAAGGAGAAGACCGCGAGATGAGCACCACCAAGACGGAGCTATGGCTACAACAACCACTTTGGCATCTTCGCCAAGTGCTATCAAGGCATCTTCGCCTTTGAACGTACGACATCTTCGCCTACTTCCCATGAGTACGCCTACAACGACTTCATCAAGTCCAAGGCAACCACCTTTAAGCGAGGGCGACACTTCCATCTTCGGAAGCCCCTCAAGGAAGATGGCCGAGCAAGGGAAATTCCCTTCGGTCATGGAGACGAGCTACGAGGTGCCACATCATATGGGCCTCCAACACCAAGACGGTAACAAGACGGTCGAGCAAGGGCCATCCCCTTCGACCACGGCGACGAGCGCGAACCTCTTCAACAACATGAAGACGGCGCCCACATTGGACTCATACTCCGAGTCAAGCCACGCGACGACGCATGGAGACATTTGAACTTACATCTCTCCGACACCCACATATGTTGAGATCCCCCAAGTGCCATGTGAGGAGAGCCACTACCACATGAGTGACATGAGTGACTCCACCATATGTGAGCATTTCCTATGAGAGGATGAGTGTGACCACCACTAGCCCCACACATGAGAGCATGCCACACATCCTATGTGAGGTTCAGCACCATTCGAGTGACTCCACCAACCATATGAGTGAGAGCATCCTTGAGGGAGTGAGTGAGCCACAACACTTAGAGAGTGAGGCAGTTGACACGGCATGTGAGGCCACTATGATTTCTAACTACTTAACCTCTACTCCTAGTGTATTTTCTTCTTTGGTGCTAGGTCTCCTACATGACGACATGCCTATCCTCGACGAGTCCATCCCTTCAATGCGAAAACCGATGGCCATGGTGGACGATGATGCACCCCCACATGGTTCCATCAACATGAACATGAAAACGAGACGATCTTCAACACCTTACCTACAACACATGAGCGACACTCCAAAGGTAACATAGGTGATGGTGCTTCTCTTATCCCACTAGTGGACTCTCTTGACACCGATTGCTCCTATGATGTTGACCCACCTAATAACATGCTTCACGCTAGTGAGACTTCTTCATGCCTCGACTTACCTATTTATGATGAATATGATGATGAGCATGTTGAGTTGCCTAGTTGTGATGCTATACTTCATAGGATATCTTGTGAAAATTCTATTGGTCACTTCATGTTTGACAATCCTTTGAACTTGTCATATGCTATGAGTGAGATCTCCCATATTGCTTCATCTCAATCTCAACATAGTAACTATGCATGCCCCATTAAAATCAATCCTATTTGCACTTATGGCATAGATGACGAGATGATGGTCATTGGCTTTTGTTTTTCTTGTGAGGATATTGCCATGCTTCCTTTACGTGATGTTTCCTCCCATGGTGGATGATGATGCACCCCCCACATGGTTCCATCAACATGAAGATGACAACGAGACGGTCTTCAACACCTTACCTACAACACATGAGCGATGCTCCAAAGGTAACATAGGTGATGGTGCTTCTCTTATCCCACTAGTGGACTCTCTTGACACCGATTGCTCCTATGATGTTGACCCACCTAATAACATGCTTCACGCTAGTGAGACTTCTTCATGCCTTGACTTACCTATTTATGATGAATATGATGATGAGCATGTTGAGTTGCCTAGTTGTGATGCTATACTTCATAGGATATCTTGTGAAAATTCTATTGGTCACGTCATGTTTGACAATCCTTTGAACTTGTCATATGCTATGAGTGAGATCTCCCATATTGCTTCATCTCAATCTCAACATAGTAACTATGCATGCCCCATTAAAATCAATCCTATTTGCACTTATGGCATAGATGACGAGATGATGGTCATTGGCTTTTGTTTTTCTTGTGAGGATATTGCCATGCTTCCTTTACGTGATGTTTCCTCCCATGGTGGATGATGATGCACCCCCCACATGGTTCCATCAACATGAAGATGACAACGAGACGATCTTCAACACCTTACCTACAACACATGAGCGACGCTCCAAAGGTAACATAGGTGATGGTGCTTCTCTTATCCCATTAGTGGACTCTCTTGACACCGATTGCTCCCATGATATTGACCCACCTAATAACATGCTTCACGCTTGTGAGACTTCTTCATGCCTTGACTTACCTATTTATAATGAATATGATGATGAGCATGTTGAGTTGCCTAGTTGTGATGCTATGCTTCATAGGATATCTTGTGAAAATTCTATTGGTCACTTCATGTTTGACAATCCTTTGAACTTGTCATATGCTATGAGTGAGATCTCCCATATTGCTTCATTTCAATATCAACATAGTAACTATGCATGCCCCATTAAAATCAATCCTATTTGCACTTATGGCATAGATGACGAGATGATGGTCATTGGCTTTTGTTTTTCTTGTGAGGATATTGCCATGCTTCCTTTACGTGATGTTTCCTCCCATGGTGGATGATGATGCACCCCACATGGTTCCATCAACATGAAGATGACAACGAGACGATCTTCAACACCTTACCTACAACACATGAGCGACGCCCAAAGGTAACATAGGTGATGGTGCTTCTCTTATCCCACTAGTGGACTCTCTTGACACCGATTGCTCCCATGATATTGACCCACCTAATAACATGCTTCACGCCAGTGAGACTTCTTCATGCCTTGACTTACCTATTTATAATGAATATGATGATGAGCATGTTGAGTTGCCTAGTTGTGATGCTATGCTTCATAGGATATCTTGTGAAAATTCTATTGGTCACTTCATGTTTGACAATCCTTTGAACTTGTCATATGCTATGAGTGAGATCTCCCATATTGCTTCATTTCAATATCAACATAGTAACTATGCATGCCCCATTAAAATCAATCCTATTTGCACTTATGGCATAGATGACGAGATGATGGTCATTGGCTTTTGTTTTTCTTGTGAGGATATTGCCATGCTTCCTTTACGTGATGTTTCCTCCCATGGTGGATGATGATGCACCCCCACATGGTTCCATCAACATGAAGATGACAACAAGACGATCTTCAACACCTTACCTACAACACATGAGCGACGCCCAAAGGTAACATAGGTGAAGGTGCTTCTCTTATCCCACTAGTGGACTCTCTTGACACTGATTGCTCCCATGATATTGACCCACCTAATAACATGCTTCACGCTTGTGAGACTTCTTCATGCCTTGACTTACCTATTTATAATGAATATGATGATGAACATGTTGAGTTGCCTAGTTGTGATGCTATGCTTCATAGGATATCTTGTGAAAATTCTATTGGTTACTTCATGTTTGACAATCCTTTGAACTTGTCATATGCTATGAGTGAGATCTCCCATATTGCTTCATTTCAATCTCAACATAGTAACTATGCAGCCCCATTAAAATCAATCCTATTTGCACTTATGGCATGGATGACGAGATGATGGTCATTGGCTTTTGTTTTTCTTGTGAGGATATTGCCATGCTTCCTTTACGTGATGTTTCCTCCCATGGTGGATGATGATGCACCCCCCACATGGTTCCATCAACATGAAGATGACAACGAGACGATCTTCAACACCTTACCTACAACACATGAGCGACGCCCAAAGGTAACATAGGTGATGGTGCTTCTCTTATCCCACTAGTGGACTCTCTTGACACCGATTGCTCCCATGATATTGACCCACCTAATAACATGCTTCACGCTTGAGACTTCTTCATGCCTTGACTTACCTATTTATAATGAATATGATGATGAGCATGTTGAGTTGCCTAGTTGTGATGCTATGCTTCATAGGATATCTTGTGAAAATTCTATTGGTCACTTCATGTTTGACAATCCTTTGAACTTGTCATATGCTATGAGTGAGATCTCCCATATTGCTTCATTTCAATCTCAACATAGTAACTATGCATGCCCCATTAAAATCAATCCTATTTGCACTTATGGCATAGATGACGAGATGCTGGTCATTGGCTTTTGTTTTTCTTGTGATGATATTGCCATGCTTCCTTTACATGATTTTCACAATTCATCTACTATGCCATGCCATGATCACATTGTTCCGAATATGCATTGTTTTGGATGTTATCAATATTCTCCACATGATGTTTCTACTCTTGCTCATGAGGAGACCCCCATAGTTTCCTCATACATATTAGGAGATCTTGATGCATTTCATACTTTGCATCATTCCCATGTTAGTGTACACCATATGCATTCCATGAATAACAATGCTATAGATATTGATCATGATGCATTACACAATTTGAGTCTCCATTATGCTACACATAATAACAAAACTCTCATGATGGATGACATGTTTCTATAACACGCATCTCATTTATTTGAGCATTGGCTATTTAGTGCTAACCGACACATGCACGTGCGCATTATGATGGATGATGTGTACATATACCATGCACACACAATTTTTCCTTTGTATTTGTTTTGTGTAGGTACTCATGTATACTCGTCAACCTCTCAATCCCAAGAGTTGACGAAATGAGCTCTTAAGAGCAAAGATGCTTTGGGATCACGTGAATTGTCCTTACCACCGTTCTCTTCAAGCATCAACGACGCCAGCATCTCTTTTACTTGTCTCTCACACGGCTATGGACTATTTACCACTTGTCACCTTATGCACATTTTCCGTGTTCACTTTGCATGTTATCCTTGCTTCTATGCCTTTGACAGGCAATTGTGACCCTTGCTTGCATTTACCCATGATGCACCACTATGATATTCCTATGTGTATTTGCATGCTTGGTGGAGATCCTTGTTACTTTTGCCATGTTTATCATGTGCCTCATGCTATTGTTGATTCTTGTGTTGGGAGAGTCATGATGTTACATAGCTATTTACATAGGACTTCTTGCCAACACCATGAACCTACTTTCCTCATATCTTACTTTCATGCTTGTGCTATGACATGTGAATTATTCATGCCCACTATTTGCACACATGACATGCTTGCCATGATTCCTTCTAGTACGTTGCATCTTCGCACTACTAGCTTGCTTGACTTGATCGCTATGATTGCTTGCTATGTTGCATCACCCATGTTCCACTATCACTTGCTTTCTTGGGTTAATGACATATATGTTCATGCCTCTCACTCGATTTGCCATGATCATTGTTTCTTGTCTCCATTAGTTGCATCTCTCATATCACCTTGTATTGAGTGCACCATACTATGCTTATTGCTCTTGGAGACTTTGACAACTTACTTGTGATGCATGCTTGTTTACATGAGTCTATTTTATTTGGTTGTTCTTGCATCATATGCCTCCATACTATGAAATGTTCCCTTGTACTTTCTTATGATGAGCATGATGCATACACTTGTTGGGTATCTTACCACTCGAATGATAGGTTTTGCATCTTCGCTAACCTCATTTGTTTTTTTGAGTTTTCATCATGTTCTTTCATTTTGGAGGATTCACAAGGCGGTGCCGTTATGCGACATATTGGTTATGTGAAGGCATACATGATGTACAACTCCAACATCTTTGGGAACTTTCTTGAGGTGAACTCCTTCTCTTTGAGCCATCCTCAAATACGCATATTGGATGGGTCACTCTTTCATTGTTGTTTCCTTCTTGTTGTCTACATGATACATCTCGTGAACGGAGGAGAGACATTGGAGATTGGCTACATGGACCTTCACATTGAGGAGCACTCGCACTTATTGGATGCACCTTCGGAACTCCACTCATGCCTCGACATCGAGCTTCGGTACACCAACACCTCCATATTTGTTGATTGTGCTCATACATGTCATGCTCGATGGACATATCATACTCACCACAAGTTTGTACCCTATGCATGGATTGACTCACATTATGCTTGCCTTGTTGCATCTATTTCCATGACATCCATGATATATGAGCTTGTGCATTTCCTTAGCAAATTTGTCGTGATCTTCCTTGATGGCATATTCATACATAATGTGTTGGGGAACGTTGCAGAAAATTGTTTCACCAAGATCCATCTATGAGTTCATCTAAGCAACGAGTCAAGGGAGAGAGATTGCATCTACATACCACTTGTAGATCGCGTGCGGAAGCGTTCAAGGGAAGGGTGATGATGGAGTCGTACTCGCCATGATTCAGATCACCGATGACCAAGGGCCGAACGGACAGCACCTCCGCGTTCAACACACGTACGGGACGGGAGACGTCTCCTCCTTCTTGATCCAGCAAGGGGGAAGGAGAGGTTGATGATGATCCAGCAGCACGACGGCGTGGTGGTGGATGCAGCAGAACTCCTACAGGGCTTCGCCAAGATGCTACAGGAGGAGGACGAGGTGTAGCAGGGGGAGGGAGGCGCCAATACACAGGTTGCGGCTGCCCTCCCCCTGCCCTCCTTTATATAGGCCCCAGGGCGCCGCCCCGGGAGATCCAATCTCCCAAGGGGGCGGCGGGGTGGAGTGCCCCCAAGGCAAGTGGGCGCCCCACCCAAGGGTTTCAACCGGTGGGCCTAGGGGCGACCAGCCCAAGATGGGCTGGTTCCTCCCACTTCAGCCCTTGGGCCCTCCGGATGGGTGGCCCTACCTGTGGACCCCGGGACCCTTCCGATGGTCCCAGACAATACCGGTGACCCCAAACTTTCCCGATGGTCAAACAACACTTCCTATATATAATTCTTTACCTCCGACCATTCCGAACTCCTCGTGACGTCCGGGATCTCATCCGGACTCAACAACATTCGGTATGCTGCATACTCATATTCATACAACCCTAGCATCACCGAACCTTATGTGTAGACCCTACGGGTTCGGTAGACACGTAGACATGACCGAGACGGCTCTCGGCAATAACCAACATGGGATCTGGATACCCATGTTGGCTCCCACATGCTCCTCGATGATCTCATCGGATGAACCACGATGTCGAGGATTCAACAACCCGTATACAATTCCCTTTGTCAATCGGTACGTTACCTACCCGAGACTCGATCGTCGGTATCCCAATACCTCGCTCAGTCTCGTTACATCGCAAGTCACTTTACTCGCACTGTAATGGATGATCCCGTGACCAAACACTTGGTCACTTTGAGCTCATTATGATGATGCATTACCGAGTGGGCCCAGAGATACCTCTCCGTCATACGGAGTGACAAATCCAGCCTCGATCCGTGTCAACCCAATGACACTTTCGGAGATACCTGTAGTGCACCTTTATAGTCACCCGATTCATTGTGATGTTTGGTACACCCAAAGCACTCCTATGGCATCCGGGAGTTATACGATCTCATGGTCTAAGGAAAGGATACTTGACATTGGAAAAGCTCTAGCAAACGAACTACACGATCTTGTGCTATGCTTAGGATTGTCTTGTCCATCACATCATTCTCCTAATGATGTGATCCCGTTATCAACGACATCCAATGTCCATAGCCAGAAACCATGACTATCTGCTGATCAACGAGCTAGTCAACTAGAGGCTTACTAGGGACATATTATGGTCTATGTATTCACACGTGTATTACGATTTCCGGATAATACAGCTATAGCATGAATAAAGACAATTATCATGAACAAGGAAATATATAATAATCCTTTTATTATTGCCTCTAGGGCATATTTCCAACAGTCTCCCACTTGCACTAGAGTCAATAATCTAGTTACATTGTGATGAATCGCACACCCATAGAGTTCTGGTGTTGATCATGTTTTGCTCGCGAGAGAGGTTTAGTCAACGGATCTGCGACATTCAGATCTGTATGTACTTTGCAAATATCTATGTCTCCATCTTGAACATTTTCACGATGGAGTTGAAACGACGCTTGATATGCCTGGTCTTCTTGTGAAACCTGGCTCCTTGGCAAGGGAAATAGCTCCAGTGTTGTCACAGAAGAGTTTGATCGGCCCCGATGCATTGGGTATGACTCCTAGGTCGGTGATGAACTCCTTCACCCAAAATTGCTTCATGCGCTGCCTCTGAGGCTGCCATGTACTCCGCTTCACATGTAGATCCCGCCACGATGCTCTGCTTGCAGCTGCACCAGCTCTCGCTCCACCATTCAACATATACACGATCCGGTTTGTGACTTAGAGTAATCCAGATCTGTGTCGGCTAAGCGCCGACGTAACCCTTTACGACGAGCTCTTCGTCACCTCCATAAACGAGAAACATGTCCTTTGTCCTTTCGGTACTTCAGATATTCTTGACCGCTGTCCAGTGTTCCTTGCCGGGATTACTTTGGTACCTTCCTACCAAACTTACGGCAAGGTTTACATCAGGTCTGGTACACAGCATGGCATACATAATAGATCCTATGGCTGAAGCATAGGGGATGACACTCATCTCTTCTTTATCTTTTGCCGTGGTCGGGGACTGGGCCGACCTCAATCTCACACCTTGCAACACATGCAAGAACCCTTTCTTGGACTGATCCATTTTGAACTTCTTCAAAATCATATCAAGGTATGTGCTTTGTGAAAGACCTATGAGGCGTCTCGATCTATCTCTATAGATCTTGATGCCTAATATATAAGCAGCTTCTCCAAGGTCCTTCATTGAAAAACACTTATTCAAGTATGCCTTAATGCTGTCCAAAAGTTCTATATCATTTCCCATCAAGAGTATGTCATCTACATATAATATGAGAAATGCTACAGAGCTCCCACTCACTTTCTTGTAAACGCAGGCTTCTCCATAAGTCTGCATAAACCCAAACGCTTTGATCATCTCATCAAAGCGAATGTTCCAACTGCAAGATGCTTGCACCAGCCCATAAATGGATCGCTGGAGCTTTCATACTTTGTTAGCATTCTGATGTAGGGTGGAACCCTAATTCGTCGATCTTTCAAGTTTGGAGCGGGATCCCTCGAAGAACACGATGAACACGGGGAAGAACGGAGAGAAATCACAAGGGGAAACACTCAAGAACAAGTCCAATCACACATCCACTAGACAATCAAACACACAAGGTCACAAGGTACATGAACAACAAAGGGAAAGATACAAGGTAAGGTTCATCTCCAAGAGGAGGTCTTGATGATATCCTAGATGGATCTTCCCACAAGGGGGTCTTGTATCCTAGATGGATCTTCCCACAAGGGGTCTTGATGATATCCTCATGGGATCTTCTCCTAGATGGAGGTCTTGGCCTCCAACGGAGTAGTGGTCTCTCTCTCAAGAGATAGGTAGGAGCAAAGCTCACCTAAGAATGAGCTATCACTTTGCTTACCCTAGAAAGGAGGTGGAGGTGGTCTATTTATAGTCTAAGCCACGAAGGGGTAAGTGGGAGAGGGATACAAGGCCAAAGGCCAGCTGCTGCAAGACAGCAGGCGGTAGTATCGACTCATGGGCGGTAGTACCGCTTGAGCGGTAGTACTGCTTGCTTTGGGCGGTAGTACGCTTGAGCGGTAGTACCGCTTACTTTGGGCGGTAGTACCGCCCTTTCTGGACTGGGCAGGTCCTTCTTCTTCCGCTTCGCTTCCATGCTTCCTCATGGACGGTGTAGGCGTTCCTAGGCGCTTGCACTCCTCCTCGCTGCTCGTGAAGCTCCGACAATACCTATGCATGCACACGAGTGGAGTGTCAAGTAGTATACCATCCTCAAAGGGGTCAAGTGAACACGTAAAGGAGAAGATTCACCTTTATGTATGAGAAGTAGAGGTCGACGTGTCACTTGCCAAACGGACTCTTGACATGGTGATGACCGAGGATGCTCCGCATCATCCCTCCCTTGGAAAAGATCCGACCTCGGATCGAAAACCAAATCACCATGGGAAAGAGATGGCTTCACCGTGAAGAATTGGACGCTCACCAAGTACTCATCATCTTCAAGCTCGCAATGGGCACTCTCCAATGTCGCACCGTATTGGGATTCCTTCAAATGAGCAAGGACAACAAACACTTGGAAAAACAAATGTGGTTAGCATTAGTGCAAAACCAAGCATTCAAGAGGTGATTCACCAAACAAGTGTTGTCATCAAGCATAGCATATGGTTTGACAAAGGATTGTGACATGGCATGTAAGGACATAATTTGAGCACAAGCAATGATATCATGGGAACAATCATGTAAATGTGAGGTAGAGATGCAAATATGTGTGACAAGAGCATAAGCATCTACCTCGAGGTCATAGCAAGCATGCATAAAGCGCCCACAAATGGTCGATGGTAGGCATATGAATCATTCACAACACCAAATAAGATGAGATGTCTAAACACATGGGTCAAGTGCAAGACAATCCAAGCATAATGTGCATAGGGTGTAGTGAGTATAGTGTGGCACTCAACACAATAGAAAGAGCAATTGTTCATCATGTGTGAGGCAATCAAGTGAATCATGTGACAACCAAAGGAACATGGCATATGTGAAGAAATGGTATTGGTGCAACCAACCATATTATAGTAGCAAGTAGTCCAACAATTGGATGCAACACACAAGGCATATATATCATGATGCATGGAATGTGATAATGGCAAGTCAAAGCAAGATCTCTAGCAAGTGCGCCATCAAGTGGTCCAAGATGACCAATAAGTCTCACGGGCAAGCAACACAAGTAGTATTATCCGCAATATCCATGCTCAAGAAAGATGTCACCTTGAAGGCATGTCCTTGTGTATTCTTCACAATGCCGGCGCAAGCAAGCGCGTATAGAAGCGAGTCGTGGTAGAATGTATGAGGCTCGCTCTCAAGAGCTCGAATGGTCAACTCACGTGAAGTGGAAGTCGAAATTAAGTCCAAGTATCCTACACATGCACACAACAAAACAAAGAACGATGCACATGGTAGACAAACACATCATCCATCATGATGGTTCTCTTCTCTTGCACATAACCATTAGAAGCACAAGTGCATGAATAATATGATGCAACAATGGTGATATTCAAGGCACTAGGTATATGGTGCAAAGAGGTAAGACAAGCATGCTTCACAAGGAATATGTCAAAATCTCCAAACATGTGTGAGAATGCTATGGGGCAATCTCATGAGCAAGACTATAAGCATTGTTGCACTCAATACATGGCAAATCTAGCATGAGAGAGGCAACACATGGAGATATATGACACGGAGCAATATGAATCATGTGTAAAGCATATAGATGGTTGTCATCAACCGCATGAGATGAGCAAGTATGACACAAGAGACAACGCATGTGAGAGGCATGAGCATATATGTCATCAACCCAAGAAAGCAAGTAGTGGAACATGGGTGATGCAACATAACAAGCAATCATAGCAATCAAGTCAAGTATGCTAGTAGTGCGAAGATGCGACATACTAGAATGAATCATGGCAAACATGTCCTTGGTGCAAATAGTGGGCATGAATAATTCACATGTCATAGCACAATCATGAAAGCAAGATATGAGGACAATAGCATGGGGCACATGATAAACATGGCAATAGCAACAAGGATCTCCACCAAGCATGCAAATACACATAGAAGTAGCATAATGATGAAACATGGGTAGATGCAAGCAAGGGTCACAATTGCATGGCAAAGGCATAGAAGCAAGCATAGCATGCAAAGTGAACACGGTAAAATGAGCATAATGTGAGAAGTGGTAAATGGCCCGTAGCCGTGTGAGAGCCAAGTAGAGGAGTTGCGCGTAGTCCTTGCGCGAAGGGGACGGTGGTAAAGGCAATCCACGTGATCCCAATTCATCGCTGTTTCTAAAGCTCGCTTTGTCAACTCGTGGGATTGCGAGGTTGACAAGTATTCATGGGTACCTACACAAAAGAGACACAAACCAAAGAAATTGTGCGTGGTAAATGTACACATCATCCATCATGATGTGTATGTGCACGTGTGAGTTAGCACAAGATAAGCATCGCTCAAAGAAATTTGATGCATGGTATAGGAACATGTCATCCATCATGAAAGAATAGTTGTTATGTATGACACGATGGGGACACAACTTGAGAATGCAAGTATATGGCACATCAATAGTATGTTTATTCGTGGGTAGCATATGGTGCAAACAAGTATGGGGATCATGCAATGAATGGGATGGATCAAATTCCCTAACATGTATGAGGAAACTATGGGGCCTCCTCATGAGCAATATCGAAACATCATATGGAGAAAATGGACAACATCCAAAACAATGCATATCCGGCTAGGTGGTCATGGCATGGCATATGAGATAAATGATGCAAAGGAGCATATCAATATCATCACAAGAAAAACAAATGCCAATAACCATGTGCTTGTCATCTATGCCATATGTGCAAATTGGGTTTATTTTAATGGCATATGCATAGTCACTATGAAGAGATTGCAAATAAGAAATATGATGGATCTCATGCATAGCATATGACAAGTCAAGCGGATTATCAAACATGATGTGACCTAAAGAATTGTCACAAGAAATCCTATGTAACATGGCATCACAACTAATAGACTCCACATGAGAATCATCGTACTCATCATAAATGGGCAAATCATCACATGGGGAAATCATACTAGAATGAAACATGGAAATAGGTGGATCAACATCATGCAAGAAATCAATGTCAAGAATGTCCACTAGTGGGACTAGAGCATCACCGTCACCTTTGTTACCTTTGTCATTCCACTCAAGTGGTGTAGGTGAGGTGGGAAAGACCAAATGGTGGTCATCTTCATCTTGATGGAACCATGTGGGGGGTTCATCATAATCCACCATGGCCATCGTCTTGTCGAAAGGGAGGACGAAGTTGTCGAGGATCGGCGCGTCATCATAAATGGGACCTAGCACCAAACGAGAAGACACAATAGAGGTAGAGGTCAAGTTGTTAGAAATGCAAATGGCCTCACGAGACCTATCAACTATCTCACTCTCTATGTGGTGGTTCACTCACTCCCTCAAAATAGGTGCACTCAAACTCATGTATGGTGGAGTCACCATCTCACTCAAGTGGTGGGGTTGTGGCTCTCCTCACATGGGAATTGTGGCAACTCATCATATATGGGGCTAGTGGTGAAGTCACTCTCACTCTCAATATGGTGGCACAAGTCACTCAAGTCATCATACGTCGCCGTGGTCGAAGGAAGATCCCATGCTCAACCATCTCGTCGTCTGTCGCCGTGGATGAAGGCCAAGATGGCACATCATCACTCTCCTCCATGACCGAAGGAAAATCCCATGCTCGATCATCTCGTCACTGTCGCCAGAGATGAAGGCCAAGATGGCACATCATCCTCTCGCCTCCAAAGATGGAAGCATCATCCTTGCTCGCCACCTTGTCGCCGCCTCCAAAGCTTGGTCCTTGAAAGTCTCTGTAGTCGCATTTGCCGCCGCACTGCCTTGAAAAAGAGTCAAAGTAGACTCGCACCATCAATGCCACAAAGAGGGATGGCGGTGAAGTCGAACTTGGGAGCATCGTCTTTGAGCTTGTCGGGCTTGGACATCTTGGTGGTACTAGCCTCATGCTTGTCGTAGAGCTTGGTCGCCGCGAAGTTTGCTTGGGGTGGAGAAGCCTTGGCCTTCATGAGTTCTTGTTCCGCCTTGAGAGCACCAATGTAGTAGTCGTCAATGGACTTGTAGTTCTCGAGGAAGATGGTCTTGGAGATGTCGTTGTAATCCCATCATGAAGTGGAACTTCATCGAAATGGGGTCGCCCACGCCGCTCGTCAGAAGGCAATCTTCATCTCCTTGAAGTGCGTGTCGATGGACTTGGATCCTTGGATGGTGTTCTCCAATTGGCGCCGAATTTGTTCTGTGTAGGTTGGAGGCACAAACTCTCGCCGCAAAGCTTTCTTCGTCTTGGGCCAACTCATGTCGTAGTACTCAAGGTGTGTGAAGCCACCATGCCAATGCGTAGTCGTGGAAGTTTCTTGTGGCGCACTTCACTTGATCTTCGGAGGAACTTGATGTAGCTTGAGGTAGTCGTCCATCAAACGCTCCCACTCGAGGTACTCCTCCTCGGGTTCTTGAGTCCCATAGAAAGGAATCTTGTGGTCGGTGTCGAGGTCATAGTAGCTCGTGGAAGTCGCGGACTTGAGCTTGGGTAGCTTCTCTTGAGTGTAGTCTTGAGGTTCTTGTTGGCGAAGATGCCGTCTGTCCGTAGGCGAAGATGCCTTGAAGTCGCTTGGCGAAGATGCCAAGGGAGATGGTGAAGTCATTGAGCGGTTGTTGATGTAGAGCTCTTGACCTTCACGTTTTTTTTGGTGATGGTGTCGATGCCGATGTGATCTTGCCGGAGATGGTAGCTCGGAAGCATGTGCTCTTGAGCGCCTTCTCAAGATGAGGAAGATCGCTTGTAGGACTTGATGAGGGCTTTGATCTCCTCCATTTTAGCTTGCATCTTGGCGTCGGAGTTGTTGTTCATGGCATCGAACTCGTCGTTGTTGTTGTAGACCGACGATGAAATGCCTTGCCTATCCATCACAAGACTCGAGTAGAGGTGAGTAGGAAATGAGATAAACAATACCAAGTTACCTTTTCCCCAAGTTGAGGATGTATCTCGTTTCACTCAATGTGAGATGAAAGAATAGTGGAATTGGTACGGACTTGTTCACTCACACCTATCAAGTAAAGCTTATGGTAGAGCTCGGTGAGGATAGTGGCACAAAAATTTAATGCAAAATGTTAGCAAGAGTCAATAATGTTGAAAAAGATTCACAAATTCGCAAGTGAAACAAGTAGACCAATAGCAAAGAATGGCACACGGAAACACACACACGGATAGATAAATGGGGTCGTGCAACCAAGGAATGAGCACAAAATGTGGAATCCACGGAAAACGCTCGTGTTGCACAACTCAAGAGAGACGCTAGCACGATTGCTCAATAGGCGGATACGACACTTGTGCACAACCTATAAGACGCAAATTGGATATTCTTTCTATCCCAAGTATGCTATGTATGTATGGTTCCCGGTGTTTCTCTCAAGCATGATATCATATGATGTAGATTTTGGTATGGCTCTTATGTTCAATGGGGTATGATGCTATGGCACTTGCTCACGAGCTCTTTGCTCTCTTTTTGCTTAAAAGCTTTTTCTCTTTTTTTTCTCTATGGCCACTTTTGTACAATGCACAAACCAAGATAGCAATTGTGTATATGCGGGAACAAACTTGAGGCACAATGGATGATATGATACCAAGATGATATGGTATGTATGCAATGGAAGGTATGGACCACTAATGTGCACAAGTAACGTTGCCGGCAATACTCAAATGGCTAGTCTCGATAGGTAAGTGACGCAAAATGGGCTAGGGGTTAACAATGCAATTGCAAGGGAATATACAATGGTGTCGTCGAGGTTACCGTCCTTTGTGATGATGAGTGGCGGTGTTCTTGGTGTAGATACCAAGATGATGGAGACTCGTCCCTAAGTAGCCGAAACACCTTAGGAAACGGAAAAACCGCAAACTCAAAATCTCAAATGACAAATGTCAAATGGTGGTAGCGGAAAGCGGTGGTGGTTTGCACTTGGCAATGCGGAAGTGAAATGATGGGCTATACACGTGTCAAAGTTGAAGTTGCCGTCCCTAAGTAGCCTAAACACCTTAGGAGACACAAGCCACAACTCGAAAAAGCTCAAACAACAATTGGGTTAAGTTGGGTTGTCGGAAGTGTATGGTGGGCAAGGTTATGTGGAAGTGGTGGCGGTGGTGGTGGTTGATGAAGAAGCAACCGTCCCTAAGTAGCCTAAACACCTTAGGAGACTCAAATCACAACTCAAACAACCACTAATGCTATAAGGAACAAAATGGGTTAGGTTGCGGATGTCGGTGGTGGTTATGCGGATGTTGTGGTGGAAGCCCTAGGCAAAGATGCCAAAATTCACCAAATGTGATGGAGTCAAATGATGTTGGTAGTATTTTTGTGGGAAGGGGGATGTCAATAGCTTCAAAACGAGCTAAAGAACGTCAAAATCGGAGTTCGGATGAATTAGTTATGGCCGAAACGGTGAAACTCGGAAAGCTGAAACTGGCCAGGGCGGTAGTACTGCTCGGGAGGGCGGTAGTACCGCTCGTGTCGGGATTTTCGACTATTTCGGCTGAAATAGGGCCTAGCGGTAGTACCGTTAGCGGGCGGTAGTACCGCTTGAGGTTCTCAGCGGTAGTACCGCTCTGTAGGGCGGTAGTACCGCTCTTGTCGCGATTTTCGCAGATCGAATCGGGGCGCGATTTTGGGGCGGAAATGGATGATTTCGGGGGCAAAATTGGATGGATTTCGTGGATGAAAAGAGGTGAAACTTGGGGAGATGCTAGATCCACTTGAAACCAAGCAAATCCATGGATCAAAATCAACAAAACATCATCAAACCAACAAATCACAAAAAAATTTGGGGCTATTTTTGGTGGGGATTTTCGGATTTAGGACGAAAACAACAAAATCAAGCTAGAAAACACGGGGTAGGGGCTCCAAAAACGTGATCAACGTGGCTCATGATACCATATGATGTAGGGTGGAACCCTAATTGTCGATCTTTCACGCTTGGAGCGGGATCCTCAAGAACACGATGAACACGGGAAGAACGGAGAGAAATCACAAGGGAAACACTCAAGAACAAGTCCAATCACACATCCACTAGACAATCAAACACACAAGGTCACAAGGTACATGAACAACAAAGGGAAAGATACAAGGTAAGGTTCATCTCCAAGAGGAGGTCTTGATGATATCCTAGATGGATCTTCCCACAAGGGGGTCTTGTATCCTAGATGGATCTTCCCACAAGGGGTCTTGATGATATCCCATGGATCTTCTCCTAGATGGAGGTCTTGGCCTCCAATGGAGTAGTGGTCTCTCTCTCAAGAGATAGGTAGGAGCAAAGCTCACCTAAGAATGAGCTATCACTTTGCTTACCCTAGAAAGGAGGTGGAGGTGGTCTATTTATAGTCTAAGCCACGAAGGGGTAAGTGGGAGAGGATACAAGGCCAAAGGCCAGCTGCTGCTGCAGACAGGCAGGGCGGTAGTACGACTCATGGGCGGTAGTACGCTTGAGCGGTAGTACCGCTTGCTTTGGGCGGTAGTATCATTGAGCGGTAGTACCGCTTACTTTGGGCGGTAGTACCGCCTTTCTGGACTGGGCAGGTCCTTCTTCTTCCGCTTCGCTTCCATGCTTCCTCATGGACGGTGTAGGCGTTCCTAGGCGCTTGCACTCCTCCTCGTCGCTCGTGAAGTCCGACAATACCTATGCATGCACACGAGTGGAGTGTCAAGTAGTATACCATCCTCAAAGGGGTCAAGTGAACACGTGTAAAGGAGAAGATTCACCTTTATGTATGAGAAGTAGAGGTCGCACGTGTCACTTGCCAAATGGACTCTTGACATGGTGATGACCGTAGGATGCTCCGCATCACATTCTTAGGGTCGACAAAACCTTCCGGCTGCATCATATACAGCTCTTCCTTAAGATGTCCGTTAAGGAATGCCGTTTTGACGTCCATCTACCATATCTCATAATCATAGTATGCGCCAATTGCTAACATGATTCGGACGGACTTCAGCTTCGCTACGGGAGAGAATGTATCATCGTAGTCAACCCGTTGAACTTGTCGATAACCCTTAGCGACAATTCGAGCTTTATAGATGGTAACATTACCATCCGCGTCCGTCTTCTTCTTAAAGATCCATTTGTTTTCTATCGCTCGCCGATCATTGGGAAAGTCTGTCAAAGTCCATACTTTGTTTTCATACATGGATTCTATCTCAGATTTCATGGCTTCAAGCCATTTGTTGGAATCTGGGCCCGCCATTGCTTCCTCATAGTTCGAAGGTTCACCGTTGTCTAACAACATGATTTCCAAGACAGGGTTGCCGTACCACTCTGGTGCGGAACGTGTCCTAGTGGACCTTCGAAGTTCAGTAGGAGCTTGATCTGAAGTATCTTGATCATCATCATTAACCTCCTCTCTTGTCGGTGCAGGCACCACAGGAACATCTTCCTGAGTTGCACTACTTCCTGTTTCAAGAGGCAGTACTTCATCAAGCTCTACTTTCCTCCCACTTAATTCTTTCGAGAGAAACTCTTTTTCCAGAAAGGATCCGTTCTTGGCAACAAAGATCTTGCCCTCGGATCTTAAGTAGAAGGTATACCCAATGGTTTCCTTAGGGTATCCTATGAAGACGCATTTTTCCGACTTGGGTTTGAGCTTTTCAGGTTGAAGTTTCTTGACATAAGCATCGCATCCCCAAACTTTTAGAAACGACAGCTTAGGTTTCTTCCCAAACCATAATTCATACGGTGTCTCAGCGGATTTAGACGGTGCCCTATTTAAAGTGAATGTAGCTGTCTCTAGAGTGTATCCCCAAAATGATAGCGGTAAATCGGTAAGAGACATCATAGACCGCACAATATCCAATAGAGTGCGACTACGATGTTCGGACACACCGTTACGTTGAGGTGTTCCAGGCGGCGTGAGTTGTGAAACGATTCCACATTTCCTTAAGTGCGCACTCAAATTGCGGACTTAAATATTCTCCTCCACGATCTGATCGTAGGAACTTTATCTTTGGTCATGTTGATTCTCCACCTCATTCTGAAATTCCTTGAACTTTTCAAAGGTCTCAGACTTGTGTTTCATCAAGTAGACATACCCATATCTACTCAAGTCATCAGTGAGAGTGAGAACATAACGATATCCTCCATGAGCTTCAACGCCATTGACTGCACACATCGGTATGTATGATTTCCAACAAGTTGGTTGCTCGCCCATTGTTCCGAGAACGGAGTCTTGGTCATTTTGCCCATTAGGCATGGTTCGCATGTGTCAAACGATTCATAATCGAGAGACTCTAAAAGTCCATCAGCATGGAGCTTCTTCATGCGCTTGACACCAATGTGACCAAGGCGGCAGTGCCACAAGTATGTGGGACTATCGTTATCAACTTTACATCTTTCGGTACTCACACTATGAATATGTGTAATATTACGCTCGAGATTCATTAAGAATAAACCATTGACCATCGGGGCATGACCATAAAAAATATCTCTCATATAAATAGAACAACCATTATTCTCGGATTTAAATGAGTAGCCATCTTGTATCAAACGAGATCCAGATACATTGTTCATGCTCAAACTTGGCACCAAATAACAATTATTAAGGTTTAAAACTAATCCCGTAGGTAAATGTAGAGGTAGCGTGCCGACGGCGATCACATCGACCTTGGAACCATTCCCGACGCGCATCGTCACCTCGTCCTTCGCCAGTCTCCGCTTATTCCGCAGCTCCTGCTGTGAGTTACAAATATGAGCAACGGCACCGGTATCAAATACCCAGGAGTTACTACGAGTACTGGTAAGGTACACATCAATTACATGTATATCAAATATACCTTTGGTGTTGCCGGCCTTCTTATCCGCTAAGTATTTGGGGCAGTTCTGCTTCCAGTGACCCTTCCCCTTGCAATAAAAGCACTCAGTCTCAGGCTTGGGTCCATTCTTTGACTTCTTCCCGGTAACTGGCTTACCGGGCGCAGCAACATCCTTGCCGTCTTTCTTGAAGTTCTTCTTGCCCTTGCCCTTCTTGAACTTAGTGGTCTTATTGACCATCAACACTTGATGTTCTTTCTTGATTTCAACCTCTGCTGACTTCAGCATTGAAAATACTTCAGGAATGGTCTTCACCATCCCCTGCATATTGTAGTTCATCACAAAGCTCTTGTAGCTTGGTGGGAGCGACTGAAGGATTCTGTCAATGACCGCCTCATCAGGGAGGTTAATGTCCAGCTGGGTCAGGCGGTTGTGCAACCCAGACATTTTGAGTATGTGCTCACTGACAGAACTATTTTCCTCCATCTTACAACTATAGAACTTGTCGGAGACTTCATATCTCTCGACCCGGGCATGAGCTTGGAAAACTAGTTTCAGCTCCTCGAACATCTCATATGCTCAGTGTTGCACAAAAAGCTTTTGGAGCCCCGGTTCTAAGCTATAAAGCATGCCGCACTGAACGAGGGAGTAATCATCAGCGCGAGACTGCCAAGCGTTTATAACGTCTTGCTTCTCTAGGACGGGAGCGTCACCTAGCGGTCCTTCTAGGACATATTGTTTCCTGGCAGCTATGAGGATGATCCTCAGGTTCCGGACCCAGTCCGTATAGTTGCTGCCATCATCTTTCAGCTTGGTTTTCTCTAGGAATGCTTTGAAGTTCATGTTGACATGAGCGTTGGCCATTTGATCTACAAGACATATTTGCAAAGGTTTTAGACTAAGTTCATGATAATTAAGTTCATCTAATCAAATTATTACAATGAACTCCCACTCAGATTAGACATCCCTCTAGTCATCTAAGTGTTACACGATCCGAGTCGACTAGGCCGTGTTCGATCATCACGTGAGACGGACTAGTCATCGTCGGTGAACATCTTCATGTTGATCGTATCTTCCATATGACTCTTGTTCGACCTTTCGGTCTCTGTGTTCCGAGGCCATGTCTGTACATGCTAGGCTCGCAAGTTAACCCTAAGTGTTTTGCATGTGTAAAACTGTCTTACACCCGCTGTATGTGAACGTAAGGAACTATCACACCCGATCATCACGTGGTGCTTCTAAACGACAAACTTTAGCAACGGTGCACAGTTAGGGGAGAACACTTCTTGAAATTGTTGTAAGGGATCATCTTATTTACTATTGTCGTTCTAAGTAAACAAGATGCATTAAACATAATAAACATCACATGCAATTATATAGTAGTGACATGATATGGCCAATATCATATAGCTCCATTGATCTCCATCTTCGGGGCTCCATGATCATCTTGTCACCGGCATGACACCATGATCTCCATCATCGTGTCTTCATGAAGTTGTCACGCCAACGACTACTTCTACTTCTATGGCTAACGCGTTTAGCAATAAAGTAAAGTAATTTACATGGTGTTCTTCAATGACACGCAGGTCATACAAAAAATAAAGACAACTCCTATGGCTCCTGCCGGTTGTTATACTCATCGACATGCAAGTCGTGATTCCTATTACAAGAACATGATCTCATACATCACAATATATCATTCATCATTCATCACAACTTCTGGCCATATCACATCACATGACAATTGCTGCAAAAACAAGATAGACGCCCTCTAATTGTTGTTGCATCTTTACGTGGCTGCAATTGGGTTCTAGCAAGAACGCTTCTTACCTATGAATAACCACAACATGATTTTGTCAACTTCTATTTACCCTTCATAAGGACCCTTTTCATCGAATCCGCCCCAACTAAAGTGGAGAGACAGACACCCGCCAGCCACCTTATGCAACTAGTGCATGTCACCGGTGTAACCGGTCTCACGAAGCGTCGTGTAAGGTTGGTCCGGGCCGCTTCATCCCACAATACCGCTGAAGCAAGAAAAGACTAGTAGTGGCAAGCAAGTTGACAAGATCTACGCCCACAACAAAATTGTGTTCTACTCGTGCAATAGAGAACTACGCATAAACTTGGCTCTGATACCACTGTTGGGGAACGTTGCAGAAAATTAAAATTTTTCCTACGGTTTCACCAAGATCCATCTATGAGTTCATCTAAGCAACGAGTCAAGGGAGAGAGATTGCATCTACATACCACTTGTAGATCGCGTGCGGAAGCGTTCAAGGGAAGGGTGATGATGGAGTTGTACTCGTCGTGATTCAGATCACCGATGACCAAGTGCCGAACGGACAGCACCTCCGCGTTCAACACATGTACGGGACGGGAGACGTCTCCTCCTTCTTGATCCAGCAAGGGGGGAGGAGAGGTTGATGATGATCCAGCAGCACGATGTCGTGGTGGTGGATGCAGCAGAACTCCGGCAGGGCTTCACCAAGCTGCTGCGGGAGGAGGACGAGGTGTGGCAGGGGGAGGGAGGCGCCAATACACAGGGTGCGGCTGCCCTCCTTTACATAGGCCCCCAGGGGGGGCGCCGGCCCTGGGAGATCCAATCTCCCAAGGGGGCGGCGGCAGGGGTGGAGTGCCCCCAAGGCAGTGGGCGCCCCACCCTAGGTTTCAACCCTAGGCGCGGGGATGGGCCTAGGGGGCGCACCAGCCCACTATGGGCTGGTTCCCCTCCCTACTTGAGCACTTGGGGCCCTCCGGGATGGGTGGCCCCACCCGGTGGACCCCCGGGACCCTTCCGATGGTCCCGGTACAATACCGGGTGACCCCGAAACTTTCTCGATGGCCGAAACAACACTTTCTATATATAATTCTTTACCTCCGGACCATTCCGAAACTCCTCGTGACGTCCGGGATCTCATCCGAGACTCCGAACAACATTCGGTATGCTGCATACTCATATTCATACAACCCTAGCGTCACCGAACCTTAAGTGTTTAGACCCTACGGGTTCGGGAGACACGTCGACATGACCGAGACAGCTCTCGGGTAATAACCAACAGCGGGATCTCGATACCCATGTTGGCTCCCACATGCTCCTCGATGATCTCATCGGATGAACCACGATGTCGAGGATTCGAACAACCCCGTATACAATTCCCTTTGTGATGCGGAGCATCCTACGGACATCACCATGTCAAGAGTCCGTTTGGCAAGTGACACGTGCGACCTCTACTTCTCATACATAAAGGTGAATCTTCTCCTTTACACGTGTTCACTTGACCCCTTTGAGGATGGTATACTACTTGACACTCCACTCGTGTGCATGCATAGGTATTGTCGGAGCTTCACGCATGACGAGGAGGAGTGCAAGCGCCAAGGAACACCTACACCGTCCGTGAGGGAAGCATGGAAGCGAAGACGAAGAAGAAGGACCTGCCCAGTCCAGAAAGGAAGGTACTACCGCCAAAGCAAGCGGTACTACTGCTCAAGCGGTACTACCGCCCAAAGCAAGCGGTACTACCGCTCAAGCGGTACTACCGCCCATGAGTACGATACTACCGCCCTGCTCAGGTGCAGCAGTCATGCCCTTTGGCCTTGTATCCTCTCCCACTTACCCCTTCGTGGCTTAGACTATAAATAGACCACCTCCACCTCCTTTCTAGGGTTAGCAAATATGATAGCTCATTCTTAGGTGAGCTTTGCTCCTACCTCTACTCTTGAGAGAGAGAGATACCACTCCCATGGAGTTCAAGACCTCCATGTGAGAAGATCCTGGGGATATCATCAAGACCCCTTGTGGGAAGATCCATCTAGGATATCATCAAGACCTCCTCTTGGAGATGAACCTTACCTTGTATCTTTCCCTTTGTTGTTCATGTACCTTGTGATCTTGTGTGTTTGATTGTCTAGTGGATGTGTGATTTGGACTTGTTCTTGAGTGTTTCCCCTTGTGATTTCTCTCCGTTCTTCCCCGTGTTCATCGTGTTCTCCGTAGGATCCCCTCCAAACGTGAAAGATCGACGAATTAGGGTTCCACCCTACATCATATGGTATCATGAGCCATGTTGATCACGTTTTTAGAGCCCCTACCCCGTGTTTTCTAGCTTGATTTTGTTGTTTTCGTCCTAAATCCGAAAATCCCCACCAAAAATAGCCCCCAATTTTTTTTTTGTGATTTGTTGGTTTGATGATGTTTTGTTGATTTTGATCCGTGGATTTGCTTGGTTTCAAGTGGATCTAGCATTCCCCCAAGTTTCCCCTCTTTCCATCCACGAAATCCATCAAATTTTGCCCCCGAAATCATCCATTTCCGCCCCAAAATCGCGCCCCGATTTGATCTGCTAAAAATCGCGACACGAGCGGTACTACCGCCCTACAGAGCGGTACTACCGCTGAGAACCTCAAGCGGTACTACCGCCCCGCTAACGGTACTACCGCTAGGTTCTGTTCCAGCCGAAACAGTCGAAAAATCCCGACACGAGCGGTACTACTGCCCTCCCGAGCGGTACTACCGCCCTGGCCTGTTTCAGCTTTCCGAGTTTCACCGCTTTGCCCATAACTAATTCATACGAACTCCGCTTTTGACGTTCTTTAGCTCGTTTTGAAGCTATTGACATCCCCCATCCCACAAAAATACTACCAAC
The DNA here is from genome assembly GCA_021437245.1 of Aegilops speltoides. Classification (NCBI taxonomy): domain Eukaryota; kingdom Viridiplantae; phylum Streptophyta; class Magnoliopsida; order Poales; family Poaceae; genus Aegilops; species Aegilops speltoides. The sequence goes on along the minus strand of JAHHZJ010003954.1, from coordinate 53,282 downwards.
ATCATTTGACTCCATCACATTTGGTGAATTTTGGCATCTTTACCTAGGGCTTCCACCACAACATCCGCATAACCACCACCGACTTCCGCAACCTAACCCATTTTGTTCCTTATAGCATTAGTGGTTGTTTGAGTTGTGATTTGAGTCTCCTAAGGTGTTTAGGCTACTTAGGGACTGTTGCTTCTTCATCAACCACCACCACCGCCACCACTTCCACATAACCTTGCCAACCATACACTTCCGACAACCCAACTTAACCCAATTGTTGTTTGAGCTTTTTCGAGTTGTGGCTTGTGTTTCCTCAGGTGTTTCGGCTACTTAGGGACCGTGTGCTTCCAACTCTTACACCGTGTATAACCCATCATCCCACTTCCGCATTGCCTAGTGCAACACCACCACCGCTTTCCGCTACCACCATTTGACATTTGTCATTTGAGATTTTGAGTTTGCGGTTTTTCCGCTTCCTAAGGTGTTTCGCTACTTAGGGACGAAGTCTCCATCATCTTGGTATCTACACCAAGAACACCGCCACTCATCATCGCAGCGACAGTAACCTCGATTTACACCTTTGTATATCCCCTGCAAATTGCATTGTTAACCCCTAGCCCATTTTATGCCACTTACCTATCGAGACTAGCCATTTGAGTATTGCCGGCAACGTTACTTGTGCACATTAGTGGTCCATACCTTCCATTGCATACATACCATATCATCTTGGTATCATATCATCCATTGTGCCTCAAGTTTGTTCCCGCATATACACAATTGCTATCTTGGTTTGTGCATTGTGCAAAAGTGGCCATAAAAAAAAAGGAGAAAAAGCTTTTAAGAAAAAAGAGAGCAAAGAGCTCGTGAGCAAGTGCCATAGCATCATACCCCATTACACATAAGAGCCATACCAAAATCTACATCATATGATATCATGCTTGAGAGAAACACCGGGAACCATACATTGATAGAGGCAGAGGTGTCCCGTCTTTCGATGAGATGGTGATTTCGCTTTTGTGGAAGTCGACTTTGACGATCCGACTACGAACGTGCGAGGACGTCGCGCCTTAGCAATCGCTAAACCAACTCCGAGAGGTTATTGACCACGCCGGAGCACGATCAACCTGACCACGAGGGTCTATTTCCTGCGAGCAAACGAAGAACAAGCAAGAAACTGAGATTGCAATCTGGATATTGCGAATATAAGATGAAAGCTTTATTGATCAAAGGTGGGGTTCTGTGACGCCTTTGTCTGGTCGTTGAACACAAACGAAGTACGCGAAGTTGCAGCTATGGCGAACTTTTGATCTAAACAAAACCCAAGTCTAAACGGTGCCCTAAAGGCTGTATATATGGAGGAAGAGGGGGTGAATTTCGTGGCCCTTGGTGGTGGGGTCCGAAACTAACCCTGTCTCTTGTTTCCCCACACATACGGACTCTAAAAATAGCCTATACTAATGTATTTCGAAATTACATGGGCCTGGCCCAATAATAAGGTGACGCAGCACCTAGAATAGCCTATGGACGAATATTATGAAGTGGCATCTTGTATATTTCGTCCAAGGCTTCATGCACTTTACGGTGGCTTCAAAGTCCTGAAATCATCACTTGTAACTCCGTTCTTGATCCCCTTGCGCATGCCATCAACTCCATGTGTGTTCTTGCTCCAATGTTCATCCTTCTCCAAGCTAGGCCCTTCATTTGTAAGCAAAACAAATGTATCCAATTTAGGCAGCATCATATTCTCATGAACATTAGAATCATTACCAAGAAACGAAAGTACCTGGTAATTTAGTTGGCGTGCGCGAGCTCTAGTAATTGGTCCAGTATGTATAGCAGCAGGGGCTGTGGGTGTAACAATGGTATTGATGTCCTCATCATCCTCCCCTTCTTGAAATGAAGTCGTCCTCGACGGCAGCTCATCTTCCTCACCCAAATATGGCTTCAAATCTGCAATGTTAAAAGTGGGACTAACCCCAAAATCTGCAGGCAGCTCAAGTTTATATGCATTATCATTTACTTTCTCCAACACCTTAAAGGGACCAGCAGCACGTGGCATTAGCTTTGATTTGCGCAAATCAGGAAATCTATCCTTACGCAAATGTAACCAAACAAGATCTCCAGGTGCAAACACAACATGTTTTCTACCCTTATCTCCAGCAAGTTTATATTTAGCATTCATACGCTCAATGTTTTCCTTAGTTAACTCATGCATTTTTAAAATCAATTCAGCACGTTCTTTAGCATCAAAATTAACCTTCTCCGAAGATGGAAGAGGCAACAAATCAATTGGTGCACGAGGTAGGAAACCATACACAACTTCAAAAGGGCACATCTTAGTAGTAGAATGCAATGAACGATTATAAGCAAATTCAATATGAGGCAAGCATTCCTCCCACATTTTCTTATTATTCTTTAGAACAGCCCTAAGCATAGTAGACAATGTTCTATTGACTACTTCTGTTTGTCCATCAGTTTGGGGGTGACAAGTAGTACTAAAAAGCAGTTTAGTCCCCAACTTAGCCCATAAACATCTCCAAAAGTGGCTAAGAAATTTAGTATCACGATCTGAAACAATAGTATTTGGCACACCATGCAAGCGAATAATTTCACGAAAGAACAAATCAGCAACATTGACAGCATCATCGCTTTTATGACATGGTATAAAGTGTGCCATTTTCGAGAATCTATCCACGACAACAAATATGCTATCCCTCCCCTTCTTTGTTCTAGGTAAACCTAAAACAAAGTCCATAGATATATCCTCCCAAGGAACACTAGGTACAGGCAAAGGCATATATAAACCATGAGGATTTAGTCGTGACTTAGCTTTTTGACATGTAGTGCAGCGAGCAATAAAACGCTCAACATCCCGTCTCATCTTTGGCCAAAAGAAATGTGTAGCAAGTACGCCCTCCGCCTTCTTCACGCCAAAATGTCCCATTAGTCCTCCTCCATGCGCCTCCTGCAACAACAAAAGACGAACGGAGCTAGCTGGAATGCATAGCTTGTTAGCACGAACACAAATCCATCATTAACGACAAACTTGTTCCATGTTCTTCCTTCTTTACAATTCTGCAATACATCTTTAAAATCAGCATCATGCACATATTGAACTTTGATGGTCTCCAAACCAAATATTTTGAAGTCAAGTTGTGAAAGCATAGTATAGCTTATTTAGACAATGCATCAGCAATAACATTTTCTTTACCCTTCTTGTGTTTAATGACATAAGGAAAGTCTCAATGAATTCAACCCATTTAGCATGTCTACGATTCAGTTTAGCTTGACTTTTAATATGTTTCAAAGAATAGAGGCAAAGGTGTCCCGCCTTTCGATGAGATGGTGGATTTCGCTTTGGTGGAAGTCGACTTTGACGATCCGACCACGAAGCGCGAGCGAGGACGCCGCGCTTTAGCAATCGCTAAACCAACTCCGAGAGGTTATTGACCACGCCGAGCACGATCAACCTGACCACGAGGGTCTATTTCCGCGAGCAAACGAAGAACAAGCAAGAAACTGAGATTGCAATCTGGATATTGCGAATATAAGATGAAAGCTTTATTGATCAAGGTGGGGTTCTGTGACGCTTTGTCCGGTCGTTGAACACAAACGGCACGCCGTTGCAGCTATGGCTAACTTTTGATCTAAACAAAACCCAAGTCTAAACGGTGCCCTAAGGGCTGTATATATGGAGGAAGAGGGGTGAATTTCGTGGCCCTTGGTGGAGGGGTCCAAACTAACCCTATCTCTTGTTTCCCCACACATACGGACTCTAAAAATAGCCTATACTAATGTATTTCGAAATTACATGGGCCTGGCCCAATAATAAGGTGACGAAGCACCTAGAATAGCCTATGGACTAATATTATGAAGTGGCATCTTGTATATTTCGTCCAAGGCTTCATGCACTCCTTATGGTGGCTTCAAAGTCCTGAAATCATCACTTGTAACTCCGTTCTGATCCCTCTTGCGCATGCCATCAACTCCATGTGTGTTCTTGCTCCAATGTTCATCCTTCTCCAAGCTAGGCCCTTCATTTGTAAGCAAAACAAATGTATCCAATTTAGGCAGCATCATATTCTCATGAACATTAGAATCATTACCAAGAAACGAAAGTACCGGTAATTTAGTTGGCGCGCGAGCTCTAGTAATTGGTCCAAGATGTATAGCAGCAGGGCTGTGGGTGTAACAATGGTATTGATGTCCTCATCATCCTCCCTTCTTGAAATGAAGTCGCCCTCGACGGAAGTTCATCTTCCTCACCCAAATATGGCTTCAAATCTGCAATGTTAAAAGTGGACTAACCCCAAAATCTGCAGGCAGCTCAAGTTTATATGCATTATCATTTACTTTCTCCAACACCTTAAAGGGACCAGCAGCACGTGGCATTAGCTTTGATTTATGCAAATCAGAAATCTATCTCACGCAAATGTAACCAAACAAGATCTCCAGTGCAAACACAACATGTTTTCTACCCTTATCTCCAGCAAGTTTATATTTAGCATTCATACGCCAATGTTTTCCTTAGTTAACTCATGCATTTTTAAATCAATTCAGCACGCTCTTTAGCATCAAAATTAACCTTCTCCAAGATGGAAGAGGCAACAAATCAATAGGTGCACGAGGTAGGAAACCATACACAACTTCAAAAGGGCACATCTTAGTAGTAGAATGCAATGAACGATTATAAGCAAATTCAATATGAGGCAAGCATTCCTCCCACATTTTCTTATTATTCTTTAGAACAGCCCTAAGCATAGTAGACAATGTTCTATTGACTACTTCAGTTTGTCCATCAGTTTGGGGTGACAAGTAGTACTAAAAAGCAGTTTAGTCCCCAACTTAGCCCATAAACATCTCCAAAAGTGGCTAAGAAATTTAGTATCACGATCTGAAACAATAGTATTTGGCACACCATGCAAGCTTAATAATTTCACGAAAGAACAAATCAGCAACATTGACAAAGATCATCGCTTTTATGACATGGTATAAAGTGTGCCATTTTCGAGAATCTATCCACGACAACAAATATGTTATCCTCCCTTCTTTGTTCTAGGTAAACCTAAAACAAAGTCCATAGATATATCCTCCCAAGGAACACTAGGTACAGTGCAAAGGCATATATAAACCATGAGGATTGAGTCGTGACTTAGCTTTTTGACATGTAGTGCAGCGAGCAATAAAACGCCAACATCCCGCCTCATCTTTGGCCAAAAGAAATGTGTAGCAAGTACGCCCTCCGCCTTCTTCACGCCAAAGTGTCCCATTAGTCCTCCTCCATGCGCCTCCTGCAACAACAAAAGACTAACGGAGCTAGCTGGAATGCATAGCTTGTTAGCACGAACACAAATCCATCATTAACGACAAACTTGTTCCATGTTCTTCCTTCTTACAATTCTGCAATACATCTTTAAAATCAGCATCATGCACATATTGATCTTTGATGGTCTCCAAACCAAATATTTTGAAGTCAAGTTGTGAAAGCATAGTATAGCGATTTAGACAATGCATCAGCAATAACATTTTCTTTACCCTTCTTGTGTTTAATGACATAAGGGAAAGTCTCAATGAATTCAACCCATTTAGCATGTCTACGATTCAGTTTAGCTTGACTTTTAATATGTTTCAAAGATTCATGATCGAATGTATAACAAATTCTTTGGGCCATAAATAATGTTGCCATGTTTCTAAAGTCCTAACAAGAGCATATAATTCTTTATCATAAGTAGAGTAATTCAGACTAGGCCCACTCAATTTTTCGTAAAAGTATGCAACAGGTTTGCCATCTTGTAATAACACACCTCCTAATCCAATTCCACTAGCATCACATTCAAGCTCAAAAGTCTTATTAAAATCAGGAAGTTGGAGTAAAGGAGCATGTGTCAACTTAGCTTTCAATACCGTGAAGGCTTCTTCCCAAAGCGGTACCCCAAACAAAAGGCACATCCTTCTTTGTAAGCTCATTGAGAGGTGCAGCAATGGTGCTGAAATCTCTCACAAAACGCCTATAGAAACCAGCGAGGCCAAGGAAACTCCTCACTTGTGTGACCGCTTTGGGCTGCGCCAACTCTCAATAGCTTCAATCTTGGCTTTATCAACTTCAATTCCCTGTGGAGTAACAACATAGCCAAGAAAAGATACTCGGTCGGTGCAAAAGGTGCACTTCCCAAGGTTACCAAACAAACGCATCACGAGAGCATTAAAAACAGCACGAATGTTCCAAATGTTCTTCCAAAGATTTGCTATAAATCAGTATATCATCAAAATAGACTACCACAAATCGTCCAATGAAAGCACGAAACTTCGCTCATTAATCTCATGAAAGTACTAGGTGCATTAGTTAACCCAAAAGGCATGACTAACCACTCATATAATCCAAACTTAGTTTTAAATGCTGTTTTCCATTCATCTCCCAATTTCATACGAATTTGATGGTATCCACTACGCAAATCAACTTTGGAGAATATTGTAGAGCCACTCAATTCATCAAGCATATCATCTAGCCTAGGAATAGGGTGACGATAACTAATAGTAATATTATTGATGCCTCTACAATCAACACACATACGTGACGTACCATCCTTTTTCGCACTAGAATAATAGGAACAGCACAAGGACTAAGGGATTCGCAGATATAACCTTTGTCGAGCAGCTCCTGTACTTGACGATAATCTCCTTCGCCTCCTCCGGATTGGTACGGTATGGTGCACGGTTGGTAATGATGCACCGAATTAAGTCAATTTGATGCTCAATCCTCGAATAGGTGGTAATCCCGTGGCACGCCTTGTGGAAAGACGCCAATAACTCCTGCAAAATGTTAGTGACAGCAGGGGCAAAGAGGAAGGCACGCCCTCGAATGAAAATAATGCCTCTTTGCACACAAAAGCATAGCAAATAGATTTGCTAAAATCTAGCTCATCAATATCAGATTTGGTGGCAAGTAAACATGCACTTTTCAATTTAATTTCGTAAAGCAACAGAGATGGTTTATTATTAGGCTTCATGTGTTGCTCAAATTCTTTTGCCACAATCTGATTTTCACTCTTATTTTTCTCCTGTTTTGCTTTATTAGCTCTATTAATATCATCTTTCAAAATGGACTCAGGAGTCATAGGAAGCAAAGTAATATTTTTATCCTTATGAACAAGAGTATACTGATTGTTTCTACCATGGTGTACAGAATTTTATCAAATTGCCATGGTCTACCAAGTAACAAGGAACATGCTTGCATAGGTACCACATCACAATCAACATAATCAGCATATGTAGAGATACTAAAATGCACACTAACAAGACGTGTTACCTTAACCTTGCCGCTGTTGTTGAACCATTGGATGTAGTAAGGATGTGGATGTGGTCTTGTGGTGAGAGATAGCTTCCACCATCTCCATGCTAGCCAAGTTGTTGCAGCTCCCTCCATCTATGATGACGCTAATAGAACGCTCCTTCACAACTCCCTTTGTATGGAACAAATTATGCCTCTGATTTTGCTCAGCTTGTGTAACCTGCACACTCAAAACACGCTGAGCAACTAAACATTCATACCTGTCAAGATCTTCAGAGCCATGTATTGTGTCTCATGATCGTAATCATCTCCACCGTGTTCCTCATGTGTAATAAGAGCCAAAGTCTCTCATCATAGTCACTAGCGGACTCATACCCACCATCCTCAGAGCAATCATCACACGCTGAGATTTGCATTCTCTCGCAAAATGTCCTCTTCCCTTACAACGACGACAAATAATATCACTTGTGTGCCCTGCTGACGCCATGGAAGAAGAAGAGCTCTGGCAGGCCCGCAGTGTGCTCTTGGCGATAGTGGTGGTTGTGCCTGCTTTCTTGTATCACGGTTGGAGGTGGCACCAAGGAGGTGATGGTGCAAAGGAAGTAGATGATGCACGTGGTGTCCATGATGAAGGTCGACCTGCAGAAAAGTTAGTGCGCGCCAATGCCTCGCCGATCCTGACTTCACGCTCAGCTTTACAAGCAAGATGGAATAAACGAGTGATATTATTATAATCCTTATAGTCTAGAATGGTCTGAATCTCTATTTAATCCACCCAGAAAACGTGCAAGCATAGCTTCATTCTCCTCAACAATACCACATCTAATCAAGCCAGTTTGTAATTCCCGATAATATTCTTCTACAGAATTTTTTCCTTGTCTTAAGCGCTGCAATTTTTGAAGTAATTCACGTTGATAATATGGTGGAACCCAACGAGCACGCATAGCAGTTTTCAAAGCAGCCCAAGTAGCTGGAACAGGATATAATCTACAATGTTCGACCACCAAACACATGCAAAGCTAGTGAAAGCACAAACAGCAGCAGGAACACGCCTCTCCTCGTGATATTGTAAACATGTAAATCGTTGTTCAGTTTCTAACTCCCAAGTAAGATATATATCAGAACATATCTACCCTCAAATGGTGGAATATTCAATTTCAGTTTAGGAGATGGTCATGATCTCGCACTGAGGGGGAGCCCTAACATTGCCATTATTTGCATGTGGACGACCTGGTGGTTGTGGTGCTGGTGGTTGCACGAGTTCGATGTTGATCAACCTCATCCTCGTAATCTTCCACATAATCATCCTCCTCCGGTACCAGCAGCAGCAGTAGCAGAGCCAAAGAAGCACCAACAGCAGTAGCAGCGCACCAGAATTTTGTCCTCGCTCAATAGGAACACGCTGAGCTCGCCCATACCGATTCGAAGGGGCGAGTTGTTGTCGCTGCAGAGGTGCGATAGGTGCAGCCGGGCGGTGGTTGTGGAAAACGCGCGAGCAATTCATCAAACTTGCTATCAAGCTTTGTTTCAAACGCCTTCTCAATGCCATCTATCTTCTCCATGGCCTCACAAATCTGTTTACCACATCTTGCACCTGTCCAATCATCATTTGCTGAAACTTATCATGTAGCTGTTTGTTTGTCGTTCTCCCAATCAGTCTCATCGGCTTGTGATCCTGCCATGGTTAGCAGCAATAGAAACACACAAGAATATGATCCTACAGACTACTAGGAAGTGGTGGTGGTGGTGGTGACACACAAACCGTGAAGCAAATCTCAAATTCTTACCAGTTCTACCCAGCAGCAGGTGGTGATCGGCAACCGCTAGTAGTCAAAACTCTCAAAGCTTGGATATAGCGACACTGTGGAGAATCAAACGCACGACGAGATGTATGTGGAGCTGGGAAGGCTTATAATATGGTAGCAAAAGGGTCAGAATAATCAATTCAGAGATGCAAAGTTGAATAAACGCCAACGACGGTATCAGGTGGTCCTAGGCTAGACCGCTAGAGACGCGAGCCTAGAACACTAACAAAATCACGGCGCTGCACGTAAACAAAGGAAAAGCACACTCTGAATTTTTTTTTTTTTTTTTTTTTTTTTTGCGCTGCTTTTTTTTTTTTTTGCGCTGCTCTTTTTTTTTTTTTTTTTTTGCGAAAAATCACTATAATGGCGAAAGTGTCTCAAAACTCTTCCCAGTGTCAAACCGACAGATGGGCACGAAATTTTTTCGACCAAATTTTTTTTTTCGATCGCCTCCGACCCAAAACTGAAACGGGTCAAAAAACTTTCTATAACGGCGATCGCTCAATACGCTTAGAAACACCTAAAATAGGATAGCCAGAAATTTTTTATCCCGCATGCTTTTGGAAAATTTTGGGCCTAAACGGAGGGTGGTTTCCGACTTTTTTTTTTTTTGGAAACCAACCTCTTCTACGGACGGCAAAAGATTGCTGAATCCAAACCTACTCGCATAAGGAAACACGAATCGAAATTAGATGGATCCCAAAACAAATCTAATATGCAAGGAACTCGGATTGGTGGTGGATATATGGTGGTGGTATATGGCAACGGTGGTGGTATATGGCAGCGGTGGTGGTATATGGATACGGATTCAAGCGTGGCGGATAAGCGGTGGTGGTAGATGGCAGGGCGATGATGATGCGCGCGGCGGCGTGACAACTTATGACCGTAACTCAAACTCTAAAAGACTAGACTCTAAGACCAGAACTAGACACGACGATGCAACCGCAAATTCAACAACGCAAATACGTAAAAGATTATGCAAAGGCTCGATTGGTTCGGATATGATGAACTAACCCTAATTTTTTTTGGCTTTTTCGTGGACTGTAGGTATGAAGAATGACTCGATCTAAACTACGAAAAACTGTAAAATCTCACCGAGCAACCTGGAAATCTGATACCACTTGATAGAGGCAAAGGTGTCCCGCCTTCGATGAGATGGTGGATTTCGCTTTGGTGGAAGTCGACTTTGACGATCCGACTACGAACGCAGCGAGGACGCCGCGCTTTAGCAATCGCTAAACCAACTCCGAGAGGTTATTGACCACGCCGAGCACGATCAACCTGACCACGAGGGTCTATTTCGCGAGCAAACGAAGAACAAGCAAGAAACTGAGATTGCAACTGATATTGCGAATATAAGATGAAAGCTTTATTGATCAAGGTGGGGTTCTGTGACGCTTTGTCCGGTCGTGAACACAAACGGCACGCGGGTTGCAGCTATGGCTAACTTTTGATCTAAACAAAACCTAAGTCTAAACGGTGCCCTAAGGGCTGTATATATGGAGGAAGAGGGGTGAATTTCGTGGCCCTTGGTGGAGGGGTCCAAACTAACCCTATCTCTTGTTTCCCCACACATACGGACTCTAAAAATAGCCTATACTAATGTATTTCGAAATTACATGGGCCTGGCCCAATAATAAGGTGACGAGCACCTAGAATAGCCTATGGACTAATATTATGAAGTGGCATCTTGTATATTTCGTCCAAGGCTTCATGCACTCCTTATGGTGGCTTCAAAGTCCTGAAATCATCACTTGTAACTCCGTTCTGATCCCCTATGCATGCCATCAACTCCATGTGTGTTCTTGCTCCAATGTTCATCCTTCTCCAAGCTAGGCCCTTCATTTGTAAGCAAAACAAATGTATCCAATTTAGGCAGCATCATATTCTCATGAACATTAGAATCATTACCAAGAAACGAAAGTACCGGTAATTTAGTTGGCGCATGCGAGCTCTAGTAATTGGTCCAAGATGTATAGCAGCAGGGCTGTGGGTGTAACAATGGTATTGATGTCCTCATAATAGTAATATATTAATGCCTCTACAATCAACACATAATACGGATGACCATCCTTTTTCGCACTAGAATAATAGGAACAACACAAGGACTAAGGGATTCACAGATATAACCTTTTCGAAGCAAATTTCAGACGGATTTATAACTTCGCTCTCCGGATTGGTACAGATGGTGTAACGGTTACACGACAAACCGAATTAAGTCAATTTGATGCTCAATCCCTAATAGGTGGTAATCCCGCACGCTTGTGGAAAGACGCCAGCGAACTCCCTGCAAATACATGCTAGGGCAAAAGAGGAAGGCATCGCCCTCGAATGAAAATAATGCATTTGCACATAAAAGCAAAGTAAATAGATTTGCTAAAATCTAACTCATCAATATCAGATTTGCAAGGTGCAAACATGCACTTTTCAATTTTAATTTCGTATAATCAAAAGATGGCTTTATTAATAGGCTTCATGTGTTGCTCAAATTCTTTTGCCACAATCTGATTTTCACTCTTATTTTCTTTCTCTCCTGCTTTATTAGCTTTAATAGTCATCATCTTTCAAAATGGACTGTGGAGTCAAAGGAAGCAAAAGTAATATTTTTATCCTTATGAACAAGCAGTATATCGATTAGTTTCTACCATGGTGCACAGTAATTTATCAAATTGCTATGGTCTACTGGGCAACAAGGAACATGCTTGTATAGGTACCACTAATCACAATCAATCATAATCAGCATATGTAGAGATATTTCAAAATGCACACGTAACAGACGTGTTACCTTAACCTTGCCACTGTTGTTGAACCATTGGATGTAGTAAGTATGATGTATGGTCTTGTGGTGAGAGATAGCTTCTCCACCATCTCCATGCTAGTTGTTGTTGCAGTACTCCTCCATCTATGGCGACGATTAATAGAACGCTCTTCACAACTCCTTGTATGAAATAAATTATGGCCTCTGATTTTGCTCTTAAGTGTAACTCGTGCACACTCAAAAACACGTTGAGCAACTAAATATTCCACATTCTGTCAAAGATTTTCAAAGAGCGGTGTATTGGTGTCTCATGATCAAAATCATTTTCCACCGTGTTCCTCATGTAATAAGAGCCAAAGCCCCCTCATCATAGTCACTAGCGGACTGCATACCCACCATCATCGTGTAGCAATCATCACACGCTGAGATTTGCATTCTTCTCGCAAAATGTCCTCTTCCCTTGCTGGCAATTTATCTACAATAATATCACTTAAAGCGCTCAAGTGACGCAATGGAAGAAGAGAGCTCAGGCAGCTCAAAGAAAAGTGTCTTGGCGGTAGTGGTGGTTTGTGCCTTCTTGTATCACGTTGGAGGTGGCACCAAGGAGGTGATGGTGCAAGGGAAGTAGATGATGCATGGGTGTCCATGATGAAGGTTTCCAGAAAAGTTAGCGCCAATAACGTTCACGGTCCCAAGACTTCACGCTCAGCTTTACAAGCAAGATCGAATAAACGAGTGATATTATTATAATCCTTATAGTCTAGAATGGTCTCAATCTCTATTTAATCCACCCGAAAACGTGCAAGCATAGCTTCATTCTCCTCAACAATGTCACATCTAATCGCAGCTGCAATTCCCGAGTAATATTCTTCTCATGTAATTTTTCTCTTGTCTTAAACGCTGCAATTTTTGAAGTAATTCACGTTGATAATACAGTGGAACCCAACGAGTATCAAGATAGCAGTTTTCAAAGCAGCCCAAGTAGCCGGAAATATATATATTCATAACACCCGTAATCCACCAAACACATGCAAAGTTAGTGAAAGCATCAAATGCCAGAACAGAACACGCTCTTCTCGTGATAATGTAAACATGTAAATCGTGTTCTGCTTTCTAACTCCCAAGTAAGGTATATATCGGAACATACCACCCTCAAAATGGTGGAATATTCACTTCAGCTTTAGGAGATGGCCGCGGATCTCTGTACCCGAGGGGAGCTCCTAGCATTGCCATTATTTGCATGTGGACTCCTCCGTGGTTGTGGTAATGGTGGTTGCACGAAGTTCCTGGCGTTGATCAACTCATCCTCGTAATCTTCCACATAATCATCCCCTCGCCGGTACCAGCAGAAGTAGTAGAAAGTGGAGCCAAAGAAGCACCAACAAAGCAGAGCAGCGGCACCAGAATTTTGTCCGGCTCAATAGGAACACGCTGAGCTCGGGCCCATACTTATTCTAAAGGGGCGAGGTTGCTGCATGTAGGGTGCTACAGGTGCAGCCGGGTGGTTGTGGAAAACGCGCGATAGCAATCTTTATCAAACTTACATCATCGCTTTGTTTCAAACATCTTCAATGCCATCTATCTTCTCCATGGCCTCGTCAATCTGTTTTACCACATCTTGCACCGCTCCAATCATCATTTGTTCAAACTTATCATGTAGCGTTTGTTTGTCGTTCTCCCAATCAGCCCCATCGGCCCTTGTTCCTGCTATGGTTAGCAGCAACAGAAACACACAAGAATATGATCCCATTGCATCACTAGGAAGTGGTGGTGGTGGTGGTGATCACCACAAACCCGCTAAGCAAATCTCAAATTTTTATCAGCCCACCCAGCAGCAGTGGTGATCGGCAAATCACAGTAGTCAAAACTCTCAAAGCTTGGCTATAGCGACATGTAGAGAATTAAACGATCGCATTTAGATGTATGTGGAGCTGGGCATGGCATATGGTAGCAAAAAGTGGTCAAAGTAATAATCAAATCAAAGATGCAAATGAATCAACGCCTAACGAGACTTGATTGCAGGCCGGTCCTAGGCTAGACCGTGCTAGAGACGCGAGCTAGAATACTGACAAAAATCAATGACGCCAGACCTAAACAAAGGAAAAGCACACCTGAATTTTTTAATGCTTTTTTTTAGCCATAGTTTTTATACGTTTTTTTTCTTTTTTTATGCAAAAATCACTATAATGGCAAAGTGTCTCAAAACTCTTCCTGTTAAACTGACAGGATGGGCAACAAATTTTTCGACCAATTTTTTTTTTGATTGCCCGACCCAAAAATCGGAAACGGGTCAAAAAAAACTCTATAATCCATGATCGGCTAACACGCTTAGAAACACCTAAAAATAGGATAGCTGTAAAATTTTTATCCCGTGTTTTTGGAAAATTATGAGCAAAAAAAGAGGAAAAAAAGTGCAAAAAGGAAAAAAAAAAATTCAGAGTGTGCTCCTCCCTTGTTTACGTGTCACCGATTTTGTTGGTGTTCTAGGCTCGCCTCTAGCACGCCTAGCCTAGGACCAGCACAAGATCACGTTGAGCGCTTATTCAACTTTGCATCCTCAATTGATTATTATCGACCTTTTTGCTACCATATTATAAGCCTTCCCAGCTCCACATACATCTACGCTGCGTTGACTCTCCCCGTAATCGCCTATCCAAGCTTTGAGAGTTTTGACTACAATGCCGTATCACCACTGGGTAAGAACTGTAAGAATTTGAGATTTGCTTGACGGATTTGTGATCCACCACACCACCACCACCACTTCCTAGTAGTCTCAGAGATCATATTCTTGTGTGTTTTGTTGCTAACAATAATGGTGGATCATGTCGATGAGACTGATTGGGAGAACTCGACGAACAAACAGCTACATGATAAGTTTTAGAAATGATGATTGGACAGTAAGATAAAGCAATGATTTGACGAGGCCATGGAGAAGATAGATGGCATTGAGAAGACGTTTGAAACAAAGCTTGATAGCAAGTTTGATGAATTGCTCGCTGCTTTCCACAACCACCGCCGCTGCACCTATCGCACCTCTGCAACGACAACAACCACGCCCCTTCCGAAGTCGTAAGAGACGAGCCAGGTTCCTATTGAGCTAGGACAAAATTTGTGCCACCGCACGTCACAGGCCAGCCCTCACGCCGGTACCGAGGAGGATGATGAGTATGCAGGCGATTATGAGGATGAGGTTGATCAATATCAACCACGTGCAACCACCAGCACCACAACCACCAGGTCGCCCACATGCAAATAATGGCAATGTTAGGCTCCTCAGTACGAGATCATGACCATCTCCCTAAACTGAAATTGAATATTCCACCATTTGAGGGTAGATATGTTCTCGATATATATCTTACTTGGGAGTTAGAAACCGAACAACGATTTACATGTTTACAATATCCCGGAGAGACGTGTTCCTGCTGTTTGAGCTTTCACTAGCTTTGCATGTGTTTGGTGGTCTAACATTGTAGATTATTTCGCTCTTACTTGGGCTGCTTTGAAAACTGCTATGCATTTCTGGTTCCACCATATTATCAACGTGAATTACTTCAAAATTGCAGCGCTTAAGACAAGGAAAAATTTATAGAAGAATATTATCGTGAATTACAAACCGGCTTGATTAGATGTGGTATTGTTGAGGAGAATGAAGCTATGCTTGCACGCTTTCGGGTGGATTAAATAGAGAGATCGCACCATTCTAGACTATAAGGATTATAATAATATCACCGCTTATTCCATCTTGCTTGTAAAGCTGAACGTGAAGTGCAAGATCGACAGCATTGGCGCCGACTAACTTTTCTCGCAGGTCGACCTTCATCATGGACACCACGTGCATCATCTACTTTCCACGCACCATCACCTCCTTCAGTGCCACCTCCAACCGGATACAAGAAAGTGCACAACCACCACTATCCGCCAAGAGCACACCGCCGGGCTTGCACAAAGCTCTTCTTCTTCCATGGCGCAACAGGCACACAAGTGATATTATTTGTCGCTGTAAGGGAAGAGGACATTTTACAGAGAATGCAAATCTCAGCGGTGATGATTGCTACCGAGGATGGTGGGTATGAGTCCGCTAATGACTATGATGAGGAGACTTTGGCTCTTATTACACATGAGGAACATGGAGATGATTCTCGATCATGAGACACACATATGGCTGTCAAGATGCCGAGTGTATGAATGTTTAGTTGCTCAACGTGTTTTGAGTGTGCAGTAACATGTCAAAAAAAGGCATAATTTGTTCCATACAAAGGAGTTGTGAAGGAACGTTCTATTCGGCCATCATAGATGGAGGGAGCTGCAACAACTTGGCTAGCATGGAGATGGTGGAGAAGCTATCTCTCACCACAAGACCACATCCACATCCTTACTACATCCAATGGTTCAACAACAGCTGCAAGGTTAAGGTAACACGACGCTGTGGTGCATTTTAGTATCTCTACATATGCTGATTATGTTGATTGTGATGTGGTACCTATGCAAGCATGTTCCTTATTACTTGGTCGACCATGGCAATTTGATAAAATTTGTACACCATGGTAGAAACAATCAAGATACTCTTGTTCATAAGGATAAAAATATTACTTTGCTTCCTATGACTCCGAGTCCATTTTGAAAGATGATATTAATAGACCTAATAAAGCAAAAAAGAGAGAAAATAAGAGTGAAAATCAGATTGTGGCAAAAGAATTTGAGCAACATATGAAGCCTAATAGTAAACCATCTAGTGTTGTTTCTGAAATTAAATTGAAAAGTGCATGTTTACTTGCCACTAAATCTGATATTGATGAGCTAGATTTTAGCAAATCTGTTTGCTATGCTTTTGTGTGCAAAGAGGCATTATTTTCATTCGAGGACGGTTTTCCTCTTTGCCCCCCACGTCACTAACATTTTGTGTGAGTTCACGACATCTTTCCACAAGACGCACATCGATTACCACCTATTCGAGGGATTGAGCATCAAATTGACTTAATTCTGCATCATTACCCAACCGCACCATAGCGCACTAATCCAGAGGAGACGAAGGACATTATGCGCCAAGGAGCTGCTTCGACAAAGGTTATATACGCGAATCCCTTAGTCCTTGTGCTGTTCCTATTATTCTAGTGCGAAAAAGGATGGTACGTCATGTATGTGTGTTGATTGTAGAGGCATTAATAATATTACTATTCGTTATCGCCACCCTATTCCTAGGCTAGATGATATGCTTGATGAATTGAGTGGCTCAACAATATTCTCCAAAGTTGATTTATGAGTGGATACCATCAAATTTGTATGAAATTGGGAGATGAATGGAAAACAACATTTAAAACTAAGTTTGGATTATATGAGTGGTTAGTCATGCCTTTTGGGTTAACTAATGCACCTAGTACTTTCATGAGATTAATGAACGAAGTTTTACGTGCTTTCATTGACGATTTGTGGTAGTCTATTTTGATGATATACTGATTTATAGCAAATCTTTGGAAGAACATTTGGAACATTTACGGTTGTTTTAATGCTCTACGTGATGCACGCTTGTTTGGTAACCTTGGGAAGTGCACCTTTGCACCGACCGAGTATCTTTTCTTGGCTATGTTGTTACTCCACAGGAATTGAAGTTGATAAAGCCAAGATTGAAGCTATTGAGAGTTGGCCGCAGCCCAAAACGGTCACACAAGTGAGGAGTTTTCTTGGACTCGCTGGTTTCTATAGGCGCTAGAGAGATTTCAGCACCATTGCTGCACCTCTCAATGAGCTTACAAAGAAGGATGTGCTTTTGTTTGGGGTACCGCACAAGAAGCTTTCACGGTATTGAAAGATAAGTTGACACATGCCCTTTACTCCAACTTCCTGATTTTAATAAGACTTTGAGCTTGAATGTGATGCTAGTGGAATTGGATTAGAGGTGTGTTATTACAAGATGGCAAACCTGTTGTATACTTTTCCTAAAATTGAGTGGGCCTAGTCTGAATTACTCTACTTATGATAAAGAATTATATGCTCTTGTTCGACTTTAGAAACATGGCAACATTATTTATGGCCCAAAGAATTTGTTATACATTCGATCATGAATCTTTGAAACAAAGCCAAGCTAAACTGAATCGTAGACATGCTAAATGGGTTGAATTCATTGAGACTTTCCTTATGTCATTAAACACAAGAGGGGTAAAGAAAATGTTATTGTCGATGCATTGTCTCGTCAGCTATACTATGCTTTCACAACTTGACTTCAAAATATTTGGTTTGGAGACCATCAAAGATCAATATGTGCATGATGCTGATTTTAAAGATGTATTGCAGAATTGTAAAGAAGGAAGAACATGGAACAAGTTTGTCGTTAATGATGGATTTGTGTTCCGTACAACAAGCTATGCATTCCAGCTAGCTCTCGTCTTTTTGTTGTTGCAGAGGCGATGGAGGAGGACTATGGGACACCGTGAAGAAGACGGAGGACGACGCTACACATTTCTTTTGGCCAAAGATGAGACGGATGTTGAGCGCTTTATTGTCACGCACTACATGTCAAAAAGCTAAGTCATGACTCAATCCTCATGGTTTATATATGCCTTTTGCTCGTACCTAGTGTTCCTTGGGAGGATATATCTATGGACTTTGTTTTAGATTTACCTAGAACAAAGAAGGGAGGGATAGCATATTTGTTGTCGTGGATAGATTCTCAAAATGGCACACTTTATACCATGTCATAAAAGCGATGATTGGCTAATGTTGTTGATTTGTTCGTGAAATTATTCGCTTGCATGGTGTGCCAAATACTATTGTTTCAGATCGTGATACTAAATTTCTTAGCCATTTGGAGATGTTTATGGGCTAAGTTGGGGACTAAACTGCTTTTTAGTACTACTTGTCACCCCCAACCGATGGACAACCTAAGTAGTCAATAGAACATTGTCTACTATGCTTAGGGCTGTTCAAGAGTAATAAGAAAATGTGGGAGGAATGCTTGCCTCATATTGAATTTGCTTATAATCGCTCATTGCATTCTACTACTAAGATGTGCCCTTTTGAAGTTGTGTATGGTTTCCTCACCGTGCATCTATTGATTTGTTGCTTCTTCCATCTTCTGAGAAGGTTAATTTTGATGCTAAAGAACGTGCTGAATTGATTTTAAAATGCATGAGTTAACTAAGGAAAACATTGAGCGTATGAATGCTAAATATAAACTTGTGGAGATAAGGGTAGAAAACATGTTGTGTTTGCACCGAGATCTTGTTTGTTTACATTTATGTAAGGATAGATTTCTGATTTGCAAATCAAAGCTAATGCCACGTGTTGCTGGTCCCTTTAGGTGTTGGAGATAGTAAATGATAATGCATATAAACTTGAGCTGCTCGCAGATTTTGGGGTTAGTCCCACCTTAACATTGCAGATTTGAAGCCATATTTGGTGAGGAAGATGAACTTCGAGGACTCACTTCATTTCAAGAAGGAGGATGATGAGGACATCAATACCATTGTTACACCCACAGCCCTGCTGCATATACATACTGGACCAATTACAAGAGTCACGACGCCAACTAAATTACTGTGTACTTTGCTTGGTAATGATTCTAATGTTCATGAGAATATGATGCTTAAATTGGATACATTTGTTTTGCTTACAAATGAAGGGCCTAGCTTGGAGAAGGATGAACATTGAGGAAGGCAGATGATGCGCAAGGGGGACAAGAACGGAGTTACAAATGATGATTTGACTTTGAAGCCACCATAATGAGTGCATGAAGCCTTGGACGAAATATACAAGATGCCACTTTAAATTTTGGCCTATATCTCTAGGTGCTCGTCACCTTATTATTGGGCCAGACCCATGTAATTTCGAAATACATAAGTATAGGCTATTTTAGAGATGTGGGGAAACAAGAGATAGGTTAGTTTCGACCCTCTACCAAGGGCCACGAAATTCACCCTCCCTCCATATATACCTCTTTAGGGCACCGTTAGACTTTGGGTTTTGTTTAGATCAAAAGTTCATAGCTGCAACTTCGCACTTTCGCTTGTGTTCAACGACTGACAAAGGCGCCACAACCCCACCTTGATTAATAAAGCTTTCATCTTATATTCGCAATATCCAGATTGCAATCTTAGTTTCTTGCTTGTTCGCTTGCTCGCAGAAATAGACCTCGTGGTCGTTGATCGGTTCCGCTGGTCAATAACCTCTCTGAGTTGGTTTGATTATAAGGTACACGCCTCGACGTCAGAGTCGGATCGTCAAGTCGACTTCCACCAAAGCGAAATCCACCATCTCATCGAAGACGACACTTTTGCTCTATCAGTTTTAGTCCAGAGGACACAAACAACAACCATAGGCTAGCTTCTAGGGTTTAGCCTCCTTGATCTCGCAAGATCCACTCTTGTACTACCCATGTCATCAATTAATCAAGCAGGAGTAGGGTTTTACCTCCATCGAGAGGGCCCAACTCGGGTAAAACATCGTGTCCCTTGTCTCCTACCATCCCACGCACAGTTCGGGACCCCTACCCGAGATCCGGTTTTGACACGACATTGGTGCCACGATAGTTCCTCTATGTCGTCACCGATAGGCTCGATGGCTCCTTCCATCAGGAACAACGACACAAACCAGGGTGAGACTTTTCTCCTGACAGCTTCTTCAGATTCAAGTTGCCAAATCATGGGCCAATTTTTGGCCATCTGAGCAGATTGAAAGTTACACTTCAGCCGATTTGAAGTCCGAACTTCACGCCACATCCGCGAGACTTGATCTTCGATGATTCGCCACCGAAAGCCG
This sequence comes from Aegilops speltoides, assembly GCA_021437245.1. Classification (NCBI taxonomy): domain Eukaryota; kingdom Viridiplantae; phylum Streptophyta; class Magnoliopsida; order Poales; family Poaceae; genus Aegilops; species Aegilops speltoides. Next base: position 32,692 of record JAHHZJ010003954.1, on the reverse strand, counting down.
CAAGACTATCACATGGGCATGATTTAGCTCTGTTTACAAAGGTCTGGGGTCAGATATCGATCCGTCCCCACCTCAATTCGGAGCTGCGCGATCGAGGATGAGTGGCTGACACCGGGCTGCAACCTCCCACGGCGATGGAGCCGACATCGACTTGTCCTTGTGAAGCTTGGGACCCGAGGTTCCGGACCTCACCAGACTCAACCTCGGCTTCCTACCAATCGAATCCGATTGGATCATGGAGTTCACCGCCACGACATCTTTCAGATCACCTTGGCCTCAATTCGCTAAAATATCTCTCGTTATCGAGAGCCAATGATCATGCCAGATTCGGGGATGCCACATTTAAGAAATTCAAAGCCCACCCACCACCCACTTAGTAGCCAATGGTTATCTAACCGACACATAGACTTGACCAAGACATCGACGGTATGGACGATTTATGCCGAGACGACCAAGAACCAGCGCCATCGGAAATCGGAAAGCCACCTCAACTCATTTATACATGGTGGATACACAAAAGGAAGCGATAACGGGAAACGGACGCGAGAAGGACAATTTCGAAAATATCTTAACAAGCGACGCAAGCGCCATCTAAGTCCAACCTCGATAACAACAACACCCATACTGACCCAGCCATAGAGCAGGGCAAACCAGCATTTAATATGCCATCAAGCAACCATCCAACAGATGAATTGACGACAACCCATCCCCATGAAATGCACGATTTCACCGACACATCATCGAGCATAAGAACTTCACAAAGGCTCGCCGCCACCGCAAGAAGTTTGAAGAAGGTAGGAAGCTCAAAACAGCGAAGACGTACTATAATGAGATGGAAAGTACCAAGACCCAGATAACATGCGATAGTCACCAACCAACGAAGCTACCCGGTTAAAAGTTGTTGCCCATTGACGAGGAGTCAGAGCCCCACAACAAAACAAGGAGGCCGCTTAATGAATAGGACGACTGATGAAACAAGAGCGTAAACGGCACCGCAAAGCCAGCTTTCACACATCCACATAAGGATCCTAGCAAAAGGATGGCCCGGCCAGTCCATCTATGGGCCAAAAAAGGCTCTAGAAGCACAACACGCCGAATTTCAAGATAACGGACACCAAATACAGGGGGTGCCGCACACTATGTTTCACCGATGAGGTACGACCATGAATTTCATGATTCAAACCCGTAAACATAGAGACATATGACGGAACAACACCCTGAGTCTGATTGAGGATTATATCATACAACATATGGCTAGAGGAGACGATCTCCACGCCATAAAATACCTTTACTCAATCTCAAATAGCTCGGCATTGGCTCAAAAGCCTCCCGTAAAATACCATCGGAAGTGGGAAGAGCTCGAGGATGCGCTGAGCAAATTAGGAACTTATGTCCGCCCGGATGCATTTACGGTCACATAACTCAACAGCCCGAGAGTCAAGATGCAAATTCTGGAAAGGTTCTCACCAAAAGAACCAAATAGTCGATCGTCTCGACGACGAAGCCTTAGCAATTTTTAAACATAACGCCCGAGATGAATGGCTCGCGACACCTCGCCAGGAAAACCAAGAACAATGGCCGCGCTAATGTTTTCCTCATGACCCGCTTCTGGCGGGAAGATAGCTGGCTGGCAAGATGCAGCACCAGTGACCCGAGTACATCCGAGGTTAGGGATGGAAATGGGAAATCAACGCAGAAAAGATCAAAGCCAGAATAAGAAAATGGCCCAAAGAACACGGCGGTCAACATCGAAGTTCAAAAGCTCTCACCACAACAAAAACACCGCCTAAGGACAACAAAGGACGAGCTATCCAACCTAAACAAAATCTTTGATAGGATATGTCAAATTCATAAGACTTCTGAAGCCGCAAACCATACCCACAGAGATTGTTGGGTCTTCAAGCAATCCGACCGACTTAACGCCGAACACGGGCCCTGACACCAAGCAAGGACGATGATTTAACCCCACAAGCGAGCGCTGAAAACAAAAGAACTTCCCACAAGTCAAACAGTGAATTCACTTCAAGTGATAACAAGGAAAAATAGGGCGGCATCTACAAAGCACGTGCCGCACGGTCCATCCCAGCCGAATACCGTGATTGGATGTCCAAACCAATTACTTTAACCATCCGATTACTCCGAATATTCAAATGCAGGATGGACTGCTTTGATATTGATCCTATAACGACGACTACAATTTACACAAGTCCTAATGGACGGCAGCAGTGATATAAACCGCTATATCAGACACCATCCAAGGGGGATAGACCCACCAAAATTCGCCATAGCAACACTTCCTTTAAAGGAGCGACGCCAGCCCTCATGCCAATAGTACGGGCTCTTACTACTAGAAGTTGTGTTCGGTTCATCCGACAAGTTCCACAAAAAAGCTAATCTTCCATATCGCCCCCATTTAAAAGTAGCCATTACACTATTGGGACGCTAAGCTTCCCGCTTAACGCAATACCGCATACGCTGCCTCACACTTAAAATGCCCGGTCCACGCGACATCATCTCATTAAAAGGTAACTTAGAGTGTTCTCGACAACGGAAAACGTGAGATCGCTTGACAGCCACAAACTAATCGCATGGATGATCGCCCCTAAAAGGTCATGACCCCGGACACGGCTAAGGAGTCCGCATAAACAAACAAGGGTCAGCTGCATACCCTTTACAAGGCTGCACGAACGAAGAATGAGAGCCAATAAAGCTCAATTTTATAATTTTTAAAATCATACTCTTTTACATGCATTTTTCAGACGATCTTTTTTTCAAACTAAGTTCTTTCTTTACAGATGAACAACATGGTACACCCGCCCGTGATACAGACAACGGAGACACAAAGCAGACGCGCAACAGGGACCTGCTATAAGGATTCTTTTCGATTAAGACCTCAAGTAAACCTTTTTTACTGTCTCTTGTTGCCACACATCCTTCTTATCATAACCAAGGAGGAGGCTGACATTTTGCATCGGCCGCTTAAGATTTTGCACGCATTTAGACACTAGCTTAGGGCATCGCTCGCCCGTTTTCTATAAAGACCGAGTACCTTAGGGATTGTTCATGCCTCGAAGTTAGGCCTTATATGCATCATTCAATCATGTCTTTGGTCAAATATTGGGTTTGCCCTCCGTGTTTTGCTGCCTTACGCCAGTATTATCGCTAACGCGGCACCAGGAGAACTATCTGTGATTGTGCCCTGTTCGCCAAAAGCACCTCAGAGAGAGAAAGCCGAAACCGACTCATGATATAGCGAGAGACCGGTCAACCACTCGATCGACTACCGAATGTTTAGAATTCTCCGATTTGAAGGACCGCTTCTCAACAGTACATACGCATTCTGAATTGGAGAGCTGGGGCCCTAGGGGCTACATCGTAGCTCCACCTTCAACTCCTATGGCTAAGGAAAGTGATAAAGCATTATAGTTTGTTGCTTCGCTTGCTACGCTACCACCTCCTTCACAGACCAAGACGCTGGATTAAGTGTGAAAATGCTTTTTTAAACACCCCGCACCATGTGCGTAATAGTCAAGACTGCCATCTTTCAAAGTTATATATACATATACATTAACGGGCAGACAGAGGAATTTCAATACTTGAACGCACAAGTATAAAAAGCCCTCATATTATAAATATGGTTTACAAATCATCCATGTCATTTGAACATAATATTTTTAGCACTACGATTCTACTAAACGAAGCGCCTGCAGACTTCTTTCAAAATAGTGCTCGGCGGGTAATCGCTTCTATCCGAATCCCGGATGCAACATCTGGCATCCATCTCAAGATAAGTTTTGACACGGGCGAGAGCCATCCGTGCACCCTCTATGCATGCCGACTGCTTCACGCGCTTTGATATGCGGCATCAATCGAATTGCTGAGCTAAACCAAAATAACTCTTTGGCTTGGGCCTTCCGCCACGATGAGCCACGACGCCCTTCATGGCAAGTCCGGACAGCCTATTCAGCTTAGCCCACTCAGCCAACCGATCGGTTAACTAAGGGGACGCCTCGACTATGGAATTGAGACCAAAAAGCTCTTCCATCTCGTGATCCTTTTTGGCTTCTGGCGCATCGCTACCACAGAGACTCACCGCCAATCCAGATAAGGATCCTCCGCACCCATAGCTGGCCTAACCGAGCATACTGATCCGTGAACTTCCTCACAGAGGTAAAGGGCTTTCTTCCACCACAATGTCTCCGCCCGACGCAGCCCTCCTTTATAGCCCTCATTGTAGAACGGACATCCTTGGCTTCGGCAGGCCTTCTTCAGTCCTCTTGCCCCGGCCGCGCTCTCTTTCAAGAACCTCATAGCGGTCGGTAGCATCTCAAACTTTCACGGCCATTTCGCCATCTCCTCCTCGCTGGCAAGTGAGCAGCCTTTCGGTTTAGCTCTTCTACCGCCGAGGCAGCCGCATCACCTTCCGCTTGCTCCTTGGCTCGAGCAAGCTCGCCTCGGTCTTCCACAGCAGCGCACCATCCGCATTAAGCATACATGTTGTAAGGAGGGCATCAGCCCTTTACTAGGTGACCACGGAGAAACAACCTACCTTGTGACTCGCAAGTCATTTATTGACGAAGCGTGATGTCCGCGATCCGCAACGCCGAAGTTGCCGCCCAGCTCGGCAACTCTATCAACCGTCACAGAATCCATCCGCCACCGCATAGGAAAGGCGACATTTATGATCGAGATTATGATCCTCGACGCCGTCGCTTACAACATACCGAGTCTCGTGGTTACTATCTATATGTATGGACTCTATGTGCAAACTGTCAAAAGGTATGTCATTTTTACATACCTCAACCTCGTCAAGAACTTTGATGGCCTCTGCAACCCGCCCGCCGGATGAAATCCTTTCAATCACCGCACTCATTAAAGCACGGTGATCTTCGAGATAGATGCCCTCTCGAGCAGATCCGCCGCCTCCTGCACCCGCTTGGTGCCGAATCCTCCTACCACGGACTGGGAGACCCTCCACGACGATTAACCTCGTGGTGGTCCACCCACTCGACGGGCGGCAGATGGAGGCTGCTCGCCTCCATCATCTCCGGACGAAGATCCTCAAGATGAGCTCACTGAGAAGGGCGGAGATCCGAACTACAAGGTAAAAAACTGTTATCCTCGAAATAAAAATAGGGATGTCCTTATTACAAAGCTCCCTTTTTCTACTCACGGCTCGAGGGCTGATTCCCTTGGGGAGATGGTGCGGCCGAGGCTTCTCCTCGCAGACCCTCCGTGAAGATTTCTTCCCGCTTGAGGCCTTGACCTCCTGGGATCTCTCCTGGAAGGAGGGTCCTCTTTCCCCCCCGAAGGAGGGACTTTTTCCCCCTCTTCTTAAGAGCCTTCCAACAGGAGGCGGGCCTGCACATTTGATCTCCTGGAGGATAGGGTTGCAAATCTATGATATATAAATGGACGATATGTCCGCATAGGACTACTTACTTGAGTATCCGCAATTGCAGCTTAGGCCGACGCCCTCGGTCAAGTCCTACACATCTCTTGTGATCCAAGAACAGTTTGTACATCTCCACGGTGTCGCACTCCATGAAGTGTTGAGAGCTCGTGGTCCCTCCGGATTGAATTCCCATAGGCGGAGGGGCGACGCTTGCAGGCGTAAGACGAATCAGCATAACTGCGCCACCACGACTCAGATTGATCTCCTCTCTGGAGGTCTCGAATCCGCCCTGCAAGAGGGAACGCCCTGGACGGCCCCAAAGCCTTTGTCAACCATGACATCACCGTTGTGGAGGGCCCATCTAAAGCGGGCGGGCGGCCTCGCCCCGCGAAGGTGATATAGAACCACCTGTTGCCACAAGTCGAAGCTCCTCTCGAAGAGCCCCGCCATGGAGCATCGGCCCTCTAGCTTACAAACCGCTTCACCAAGATCTACCGACGCCTCAATCATCTTCGACTCCACGTTGAAGGTTTTGAGCCACAAACCAAGTGAGGGGTGGAGGAAGGTCATGCAGAGACAATAAATGATGAGATGTGGAGGATGGACTCGAGCCAAGTCGGGAATTCCAGCCCATAGTAAAATATGAGCCCTCACGAGGTTTCCATCGAAGCCTATCCTCTCACGGAGGTGAGACACTAACGACACTCTCGCCAGTGCTTGGGAGTAGGAATGACTTGCCCTTAAGGCAACCTATGCAATCTCATAGGTTAAGTACCGCTTCTCTCAGCTTAGACGCCCTTCTCGTGACGGAAGAGGGTATCCATCGCCTCAAGGCCGGAGCCGACATTGTCGAAGGTCGGAAGCGCCAATCTAAGGGCCTTGGGTGTTGGAACCGGCGAGGGGGATTCGACAGGATCGAAAAGGAACAGCCTGGTCTCATTATAAAGGGTAGTGTCGGTGTCAAGACCGCGGATATCGGGTAGGGGGTCCCGAATCAGGCGCCTAGGCGGATGGTAACAGGAGACGAGGGACACGATGTTTTACCCTGGTTCGGGCCCTCTCGATGGAGGTAAAACCTCACGCCCCGCTTGATTAATATTGATGATATGTGTAGTACAAGAGTGGATCTACCATGAGATCAAGGAGGCTAAACCTCAAAGCTAGCCTATGGTATGATTGTTGTAATGTATGTTGTGTCCACGGACTAAAGCCCTCCGGTTTATATAGACACCGGAGGAGGCTAGGGTTACACAGTAGTCGGTTACAATGGTAGGAGATCTACATATCCAGACGCCAAGCTTTCCTTCCACGCCAAGGAAAGTCCCATCCGGACACGGACGGAGTCTTCACTTGTATCTTCGTAGTCTTGGAGTCCGGGATGATGATAGTCCGCTATCCAACACCCCTAGTCCAGACTCCTCAAGCCCCTCGAACCGTGCTTCAATGACGATAAGTCCCATACAAGATAATGTTCGACATTGCAAGGCGGTTCCTCCCTTGAATAATCCAGAAGATCAGAACACAGGATAGTGTCCGCTTTGCAAAATAAATTCCACATCCCACCATAGAGAGAATAAAATGTACACCAGTCCAACTGGCCGACGTATTATGCGGCGTGACATCACACCGCTACCAAGCCTTTGTTTGAATCGTTTTTACTAGACCACCTCAGACGCTTAGCGAAGCGGTTTCTTGGCATGTCTTGTCAAGTAGATCGTGTTCCCCTATTCGGATTCTCATCAATACGCGGGTAACCCAACCGTGCCCGCCGCCACGCCTCTATCGAAGGTGAATCCCAACGGACCCGAGACGCACTCCTTGGTATTTTTCCCTTTATAAGAGGACCAAGGATCGTCTTTTTCTTCAATCTCGCATCGAATCTCCTTCTCGCCTCCCGGGCCCAACACCAGAGCCCCAGACCAGCGCCTCGGATTCTCAACCATGTCCGCCCGACCTCCAGGTCGGTGGATGCCCTCCTCCCCACGGAGGAGGACGCAGCAGCTGGAGGCCAAGCACTGGCCCCACGAGATTTAAGACAAAGTTGCCTCCAAGTTGCCCGCCTCGAGCCCGGTGAGTACGCTGTCTTCAGATCCCACCTCCGCGGGTTTAGGCTTCCCGACGGACCCCTTCGTGAGAGGGCTCATGTTCTACTACGGGCTGGATTTTCACGACGGCCCGAGTCCATCCTCCATATCTCCGCATTCATTATCGCTCTCAAGCCTTCCTCCTCACACACCCCCCACTTCGCCTGTGGTCAAGACCTTCAATGTGGAGCCAAGATGATCGGGGCATCAAGCTGGAGGCGGCGGGCGACCATAAGCATAAGGGCCGATGCCCGTGGCTCCGAGGGTTCCTTCCAAGAGGAACTCGAATCGTGGCAAACGGAGGGTTCTATATCACCGCTCCAAAGGGAGCAGCAAAGCCGCCTTCATTCCGCCTCGACCTCCACGACCGATGTCGGGTCAACCAAGGGCTCAATTGGGGCCGTTCAAGACGTGCCTCACCGCAGGCTGGATTCGAGACCTCCAAGCGAGGGAGATCAATCTGGTCGTGGTGATGCAGGTGATGCTAACGGCCTCTCGCCTCGCAAGCGCCGCCCTTCCGCCTATGGGAGTTCAACCCGGAGGACCTCGATTCTCCAATACTTCATGGGTGCGACACCGTGGAGATGTACAGTTGTTCTTCTGACCGCAGGTGGCGGTCCGATTGACCGAGGACGCAGTAAGCCGCAATCGCCTGATACTGTGTAAATAGCTCGAGTCCCACTTTTATTTATCTGCTTAGAATTCGCCCGACCCATTACTTTTCAGGAGTGGGTAGCGCGATCGTCGATAAGGTGTCCGGCTCCCTCTCGAGAGACCGTGACCGAGCCCGTGGCTGGCCGGGACAGTTGGAGGTCGCCTTAAAAGGGAGCGATGGGAAAGATAAAGGAGCTATTATTTCGCCCAAAGGGGTTCTCAAGAGGGGGAATCAAAACCTCCTTCTAGGGGGAGAAGAGGACCTCAAGATCCGGAGGCCAAAGCCCCTAAACGGGGAAGAGATCTTCACCGGGTCCCCAGGCCCGGGAGAACCGACGCATAATCATTGCCAAAGGATCAGCCTCCAACGAGCCGTGAGTATGAAAAGGGAGTTCATTAGTGAGAAAGTACTCCATTTGTGCCTGTGGGTAACCAAATTTTTATCTTGCAGTCGGATTTGCAAGATTCAGAGATGAGTTCGCCTTCGGGACCTTCTTCCGAGATGATGGAGAGCGAACTTCCCGCTCGCTGCGCCGTCAGATAGGGGCGCATAAGCTCATATCGCCACGGAGGGTGTCCTCGAACCGGAGGGGCCGAGAGTTTGGCACCCACTAGTATCCGGCCGGAGAATCAAGAGTCCGCTGAGAGGGCGTCCATCTCGTAAGATCACCGTGCGCTGATGCGTATGGTGATTGAAGGATTTCGTTCACCGAGAGCGGATTGCGAATGCCGCCACGAGTTTGTCAGGGATTTGAGGTACGCAAGAATAACGACTTGTTTTTTTTTTGGACAGCTCCGCACATAAAAGTGTGTCCAGATAGATAGTAGCCCCGAGACTGTAGGTTGTCGAAAAACGCAAAGATGCCGAGGATCAAAATCCAAGTAATGAATGCCGCTGCCTTGCGTGTGGTGGATAGTCCGAGGGCTAGCCGGACCGGTGGAGTTGCCAATTAATCGGCAACTTGACGCGGGCGGATGCGGACATCGTGACTTGTCAACCGCCACTTGACGAAGTCGCAAGGTAATTAGTTCGGCTGTCGCTTATTAAGGGGCCAGCCCTCCTCCGATAAATTATATGCTGGGTCAGACGGCTGCTGCCAGGAGAGCCTTTCCGAACTTGTCGAGCTAAGGAGCAAGCCCGATGAGTGGCGGCTGCCCTCGAGGGTGCCGAGGAGTTGAAAGTCGTAAAGGTGCACACCGCCAAGTGGGAAGAGGTGGCCAAATTCCATGAAATTAAAGGATGTCGCCGATCGTAATGAGGCTCTTGAAAAGGAGTGCTTATCTTGAGCGGAAAGACCGGGAAGGCCACCGCCGAGGCCAAGGATGCCCGCTCGCAATGCGGGCCATGAAGGAGAGCTGCACAGTCGGAGATATCGTGGCCGGCAAGCCTTTTCCGCCAAGGCCGGCCGTTTATGGATCAAAAGTATGCTCATTTGGCTACCAGGAGTCCGGAGGATCCGTGATGGACTTAGCGGCGCGGTTGATGCCGCTGAGCACTTCTGAGCCGAAGGATCACAAGACTAAGAGCTATTTTGGTCTCAATTCATAGTCCGATCGCCACTTCCGCTGACCGATCGGGTTATTTAATGGGCCGTAGCCAATAGATTGTCCGGATGATAGAGGCAAAGGTGTCCCGCCTTCGATGAGATGGTGGATTTCGCTGTGGAAGTTGACTTTGACGATCCGACCACGAACGCGGCGAGGACGCCGCTACTATTGTTACATTGTTCTCGATTTCCAGATCATGCGATATTCGAGTCGTGATGCAGAGGACTCCCCAACTTCCGAGCCATCCAGAAGAAAATAGTTCCAGCTTCAAAAAAACTAAGTCCGGTTCTGGCTAGGGCAGTTTTAGACCATTTGTAGACTTTTTCGAAATTTTTTGTTATGAGCAAAAAAAGAGGAAAAAAAGTGCAAAAAGGAAAAAAAAAAATTCAGAGTGTGCTCCTCCCTTGTTTACGTGTCACCGATTTTGTTGGTGTTCTAGGCTCGCCTCTAGCACGCCTAGCCTAGGACCAGCACAAGATCACGTTGAGCGCTTATTCAACTTTGCATCCTCAATTGATTATTATCGACCTTTTTGCTACCATATTATAAGCCTTCCCAGCTCCACATACATCTACGCTGCGTTGACTCTCCCCGTAATCGCCTATCCAAGCTTTGAGAGTTTTGACTACAATGCCGTATCACCACTGGGTAAGAACTGTAAGAATTTGAGATTTGCTTGACGGATTTGTGATCCACCACACCACCACCACCACTTCCTAGTAGTCTCAGAGATCATATTCTTGTGTGTTTTGTTGCTAACAATAATGGTGGATCATGTCGATGAGACTGATTGGGAGAACTCGACGAACAAACAGCTACATGATAAGTTTTAGAAATGATGATTGGACAGTAAGATAAAGCAATGATTTGACGAGGCCATGGAGAAGATAGATGGCATTGAGAAGACGTTTGAAACAAAGCTTGATAGCAAGTTTGATGAATTGCTCGCTGCTTTCCACAACCACCGCCGCTGCACCTATCGCACCTCTGCAACGACAACAACCACGCCCCTTCCGAAGTCGTAAGAGACGAGCCAGGTTCCTATTGAGCTAGGACAAAATTTGTGCCACCGCACGTCACAGGCCAGCCCTCACGCCGGTACCGAGGAGGATGATGAGTATGCAGGCGATTATGAGGATGAGGTTGATCAATATCAACCACGTGCAACCACCAGCACCACAACCACCAGGTCGCCCACATGCAAATAATGGCAATGTTAGGCTCCTCAGTACGAGATCATGACCATCTCCCTAAACTGAAATTGAATATTCCACCATTTGAGGGTAGATATGTTCTCGATATATATCTTACTTGGGAGTTAGAAACCGAACAACGATTTACATGTTTACAATATCCCGGAGAGACGTGTTCCTGCTGTTTGAGCTTTCACTAGCTTTGCATGTGTTTGGTGGTCTAACATTGTAGATTATTTCGCTCTTACTTGGGCTGCTTTGAAAACTGCTATGCATTTCTGGTTCCACCATATTATCAACGTGAATTACTTCAAAATTGCAGCGCTTAAGACAAGGAAAAATTTATAGAAGAATATTATCGTGAATTACAAACCGGCTTGATTAGATGTGGTATTGTTGAGGAGAATGAAGCTATGCTTGCACGCTTTCGGGTGGATTAAATAGAGAGATCGCACCATTCTAGACTATAAGGATTATAATAATATCACCGCTTATTCCATCTTGCTTGTAAAGCTGAACGTGAAGTGCAAGATCGACAGCATTGGCGCCGACTAACTTTTCTCGCAGGTCGACCTTCATCATGGACACCACGTGCATCATCTACTTTCCACGCACCATCACCTCCTTCAGTGCCACCTCCAACCGGATACAAGAAAGTGCACAACCACCACTATCCGCCAAGAGCACACCGCCGGGCTTGCACAAAGCTCTTCTTCTTCCATGGCGCAACAGGCACACAAGTGATATTATTTGTCGCTGTAAGGGAAGAGGACATTTTACAGAGAATGCAAATCTCAGCGGTGATGATTGCTACCGAGGATGGTGGGTATGAGTCCGCTAATGACTATGATGAGGAGACTTTGGCTCTTATTACACATGAGGAACATGGAGATGATTCTCGATCATGAGACACACATATGGCTGTCAAGATGCCGAGTGTATGAATGTTTAGTTGCTCAACGTGTTTTGAGTGTGCAGTAACATGTCAAAAAAAGGCATAATTTGTTCCATACAAAGGAGTTGTGAAGGAACGTTCTATTCGGCCATCATAGATGGAGGGAGCTGCAACAACTTGGCTAGCATGGAGATGGTGGAGAAGCTATCTCTCACCACAAGACCACATCCACATCCTTACTACATCCAATGGTTCAACAACAGCTGCAAGGTTAAGGTAACACGACGCTGTGGTGCATTTTAGTATCTCTACATATGCTGATTATGTTGATTGTGATGTGGTACCTATGCAAGCATGTTCCTTATTACTTGGTCGACCATGGCAATTTGATAAAATTTGTACACCATGGTAGAAACAATCAAGATACTCTTGTTCATAAGGATAAAAATATTACTTTGCTTCCTATGACTCCGAGTCCATTTTGAAAGATGATATTAATAGACCTAATAAAGCAAAAAAGAGAGAAAATAAGAGTGAAAATCAGATTGTGGCAAAAGAATTTGAGCAACATATGAAGCCTAATAGTAAACCATCTAGTGTTGTTTCTGAAATTAAATTGAAAAGTGCATGTTTACTTGCCACTAAATCTGATATTGATGAGCTAGATTTTAGCAAATCTGTTTGCTATGCTTTTGTGTGCAAAGAGGCATTATTTTCATTCGAGGACGGTTTTCCTCTTTGCCCCCCACGTCACTAACATTTTGTGTGAGTTCACGACATCTTTCCACAAGACGCACATCGATTACCACCTATTCGAGGGATTGAGCATCAAATTGACTTAATTCTGCATCATTACCCAACCGCACCATAGCGCACTAATCCAGAGGAGACGAAGGACATTATGCGCCAAGGAGCTGCTTCGACAAAGGTTATATACGCGAATCCCTTAGTCCTTGTGCTGTTCCTATTATTCTAGTGCGAAAAAGGATGGTACGTCATGTATGTGTGTTGATTGTAGAGGCATTAATAATATTACTATTCGTTATCGCCACCCTATTCCTAGGCTAGATGATATGCTTGATGAATTGAGTGGCTCAACAATATTCTCCAAAGTTGATTTATGAGTGGATACCATCAAATTTGTATGAAATTGGGAGATGAATGGAAAACAACATTTAAAACTAAGTTTGGATTATATGAGTGGTTAGTCATGCCTTTTGGGTTAACTAATGCACCTAGTACTTTCATGAGATTAATGAACGAAGTTTTACGTGCTTTCATTGACGATTTGTGGTAGTCTATTTTGATGATATACTGATTTATAGCAAATCTTTGGAAGAACATTTGGAACATTTACGGTTGTTTTAATGCTCTACGTGATGCACGCTTGTTTGGTAACCTTGGGAAGTGCACCTTTGCACCGACCGAGTATCTTTTCTTGGCTATGTTGTTACTCCACAGGAATTGAAGTTGATAAAGCCAAGATTGAAGCTATTGAGAGTTGGCCGCAGCCCAAAACGGTCACACAAGTGAGGAGTTTTCTTGGACTCGCTGGTTTCTATAGGCGCTAGAGAGATTTCAGCACCATTGCTGCACCTCTCAATGAGCTTACAAAGAAGGATGTGCTTTTGTTTGGGGTACCGCACAAGAAGCTTTCACGGTATTGAAAGATAAGTTGACACATGCCCTTTACTCCAACTTCCTGATTTTAATAAGACTTTGAGCTTGAATGTGATGCTAGTGGAATTGGATTAGAGGTGTGTTATTACAAGATGGCAAACCTGTTGTATACTTTTCCTAAAATTGAGTGGGCCTAGTCTGAATTACTCTACTTATGATAAAGAATTATATGCTCTTGTTCGACTTTAGAAACATGGCAACATTATTTATGGCCCAAAGAATTTGTTATACATTCGATCATGAATCTTTGAAACAAAGCCAAGCTAAACTGAATCGTAGACATGCTAAATGGGTTGAATTCATTGAGACTTTCCTTATGTCATTAAACACAAGAGGGGTAAAGAAAATGTTATTGTCGATGCATTGTCTCGTCAGCTATACTATGCTTTCACAACTTGACTTCAAAATATTTGGTTTGGAGACCATCAAAGATCAATATGTGCATGATGCTGATTTTAAAGATGTATTGCAGAATTGTAAAGAAGGAAGAACATGGAACAAGTTTGTCGTTAATGATGGATTTGTGTTCCGTACAACAAGCTATGCATTCCAGCTAGCTCTCGTCTTTTTGTTGTTGCAGAGGCGATGGAGGAGGACTATGGGACACCGTGAAGAAGACGGAGGACGACGCTACACATTTCTTTTGGCCAAAGATGAGACGGATGTTGAGCGCTTTATTGTCACGCACTACATGTCAAAAAGCTAAGTCATGACTCAATCCTCATGGTTTATATATGCCTTTTGCTCGTACCTAGTGTTCCTTGGGAGGATATATCTATGGACTTTGTTTTAGATTTACCTAGAACAAAGAAGGGAGGGATAGCATATTTGTTGTCGTGGATAGATTCTCAAAATGGCACACTTTATACCATGTCATAAAAGCGATGATTGGCTAATGTTGTTGATTTGTTCGTGAAATTATTCGCTTGCATGGTGTGCCAAATACTATTGTTTCAGATCGTGATACTAAATTTCTTAGCCATTTGGAGATGTTTATGGGCTAAGTTGGGGACTAAACTGCTTTTTAGTACTACTTGTCACCCCCAACCGATGGACAACCTAAGTAGTCAATAGAACATTGTCTACTATGCTTAGGGCTGTTCAAGAGTAATAAGAAAATGTGGGAGGAATGCTTGCCTCATATTGAATTTGCTTATAATCGCTCATTGCATTCTACTACTAAGATGTGCCCTTTTGAAGTTGTGTATGGTTTCCTCACCGTGCATCTATTGATTTGTTGCTTCTTCCATCTTCTGAGAAGGTTAATTTTGATGCTAAAGAACGTGCTGAATTGATTTTAAAATGCATGAGTTAACTAAGGAAAACATTGAGCGTATGAATGCTAAATATAAACTTGTGGAGATAAGGGTAGAAAACATGTTGTGTTTGCACCGAGATCTTGTTTGTTTACATTTATGTAAGGATAGATTTCTGATTTGCAAATCAAAGCTAATGCCACGTGTTGCTGGTCCCTTTAGGTGTTGGAGATAGTAAATGATAATGCATATAAACTTGAGCTGCTCGCAGATTTTGGGGTTAGTCCCACCTTAACATTGCAGATTTGAAGCCATATTTGGTGAGGAAGATGAACTTCGAGGACTCACTTCATTTCAAGAAGGAGGATGATGAGGACATCAATACCATTGTTACACCCACAGCCCTGCTGCATATACATACTGGACCAATTACAAGAGTCACGACGCCAACTAAATTACTGTGTACTTTGCTTGGTAATGATTCTAATGTTCATGAGAATATGATGCTTAAATTGGATACATTTGTTTTGCTTACAAATGAAGGGCCTAGCTTGGAGAAGGATGAACATTGAGGAAGGCAGATGATGCGCAAGGGGGACAAGAACGGAGTTACAAATGATGATTTGACTTTGAAGCCACCATAATGAGTGCATGAAGCCTTGGACGAAATATACAAGATGCCACTTTAAATTTTGGCCTATATCTCTAGGTGCTCGTCACCTTATTATTGGGCCAGACCCATGTAATTTCGAAATACATAAGTATAGGCTATTTTAGAGATGTGGGGAAACAAGAGATAGGTTAGTTTCGACCCTCTACCAAGGGCCACGAAATTCACCCTCCCTCCATATATACCTCTTTAGGGCACCGTTAGACTTTGGGTTTTGTTTAGATCAAAAGTTCATAGCTGCAACTTCGCACTTTCGCTTGTGTTCAACGACTGACAAAGGCGCCACAACCCCACCTTGATTAATAAAGCTTTCATCTTATATTCGCAATATCCAGATTGCAATCTTAGTTTCTTGCTTGTTCGCTTGCTCGCAGAAATAGACCTCGTGGTCGTTGATCGGTTCCGCTGGTCAATAACCTCTCTGAGTTGGTTTGATTATAAGGTACACGCCTCGACGTCAGAGTCGGATCGTCAAGTCGACTTCCACCAAAGCGAAATCCACCATCTCATCGAAGACGACACTTTTGCTCTATCAGTTTTAGTCCAGAGGACACAAACAACAACCATAGGCTAGCTTCTAGGGTTTAGCCTCCTTGATCTCGCAAGATCCACTCTTGTACTACCCATGTCATCAATTAATCAAGCAGGAGTAGGGTTTTACCTCCATCGAGAGGGCCCAACTCGGGTAAAACATCGTGTCCCTTGTCTCCTACCATCCCACGCACAGTTCGGGACCCCTACCCGAGATCCGGTTTTGACACGACATTGGTGCCACGATAGTTCCTCTATGTCGTCACCGATAGGCTCGATGGCTCCTTCCATCAGGAACAACGACACAAACCAGGGTGAGACTTTTCTCCTGACAGCTTCTTCAGATTCAAGTTGCCAAATCATGGGCCAATTTTTGGCCATCTGAGCAGATTGAAAGTTACACTTCAGCCGATTTGAAGTCCGAACTTCACGCCACATCCGCGAGACTTGATCTTCGATGATTCGCCACCGAAAGCCGCAAGACTATCACATGGGCATGATTTAGCTCTGTTTACAAAGGTCTGGGGTCAGATATCGATCCGTCCCCACCTCAATTCGGAGCTGCGCGATCGAGGATGAGTGGCTGACACCGGGCTGCAACCTCCCACGGCGATGGAGCCGACATCGACTTGTCCTTGTGAAGCTTGGGACCCGAGGTTCCGGACCTCACCAGACTCAACCTCGGCTTCCTACCAATCGAATCCGATTGGATCATGGAGTTCACCGCCACGACATCTTTCAGATCACCTTGGCCTCAATTCGCTAAAATATCTCTCGTTATCGAGAGCCAATGATCATGCCAGATTCGGGGATGCCACATTTAAGAAATTCAAAGCCCACCCACCACCCACTTAGTAGCCAATGGTTATCTAACCGACACATAGACTTGACCAAGACATCGACGGTATGGACGATTTATGCCGAGACGACCAAGAACCAGCGCCATCGGAAATCGGAAAGCCACCTCAACTCATTTATACATGGTGGATACACAAAAGGAAGCGATAACGGGAAACGGACGCGAGAAGGACAATTTCGAAAATATCTTAACAAGCGACGCAAGCGCCATCTAAGTCCAACCTCGATAACAACAACACCCATACTGACCCAGCCATAGAGCAGGGCAAACCAGCATTTAATATGCCATCAAGCAACCATCCAACAGATGAATTGACGACAACCCATCCCCATGAAATGCACGATTTCACCGACACATCATCGAGCATAAGAACTTCACAAAGGCTCGCCGCCACCGCAAGAAGTTTGAAGAAGGTAGGAAGCTCAAAACAGCGAAGACGTACTATAATGAGATGGAAAGTACCAAGACCCAGATAACATGCGATAGTCACCAACCAACGAAGCTACCCGGTTAAAAGTTGTTGCCCATTGACGAGGAGTCAGAGCCCCACAACAAAACAAGGAGGCCGCTTAATGAATAGGACGACTGATGAAACAAGAGCGTAAACGGCACCGCAAAGCCAGCTTTCACACATCCACATAAGGATCCTAGCAAAAGGATGGCCCGGCCAGTCCATCTATGGGCCAAAAAAGGCTCTAGAAGCACAACACGCCGAATTTCAAGATAACGGACACCAAATACAGGGGGTGCCGCACACTATGTTTCACCGATGAGGTACGACCATGAATTTCATGATTCAAACCCGTAAACATAGAGACATATGACGGAACAACACCCTGAGTCTGATTGAGGATTATATCATACAACATATGGCTAGAGGAGACGATCTCCACGCCATAAAATACCTTTACTCAATCTCAAATAGCTCGGCATTGGCTCAAAAGCCTCCCGTAAAATACCATCGGAAGTGGGAAGAGCTCGAGGATGCGCTGAGCAAATTAGGAACTTATGTCCGCCCGGATGCATTTACGGTCACATAACTCAACAGCCCGAGAGTCAAGATGCAAATTCTGGAAAGGTTCTCACCAAAAGAACCAAATAGTCGATCGTCTCGACGACGAAGCCTTAGCAATTTTTAAACATAACGCCCGAGATGAATGGCTCGCGACACCTCGCCAGGAAAACCAAGAACAATGGCCGCGCTAATGTTTTCCTCATGACCCGCTTCTGGCGGGAAGATAGCTGGCTGGCAAGATGCAGCACCAGTGACCCGAGTACATCCGAGGTTAGGGATGGAAATGGGAAATCAACGCAGAAAAGATCAAAGCCAGAATAAGAAAATGGCCCAAAGAACACGGCGGTCAACATCGAAGTTCAAAAGCTCTCACCACAACAAAAACACCGCCTAAGGACAACAAAGGACGAGCTATCCAACCTAAACAAAATCTTTGATAGGATATGTCAAATTCATAAGACTTCTGAAGCCGCAAACCATACCCACAGAGATTGTTGGGTCTTCAAGCAATCCGACCGACTTAACGCCGAACACGGGCCCTGACACCAAGCAAGGACGATGATTTAACCCCACAAGCGAGCGCTGAAAACAAAAGAACTTCCCACAAGTCAAACAGTGAATTCACTTCAAGTGATAACAAGGAAAAATAGGGCGGCATCTACAAAGCACGTGCCGCACGGTCCATCCCAGCCGAATACCGTGATTGGATGTCCAAACCAATTACTTTAACCATCCGATTACTCCGAATATTCAAATGCAGGATGGACTGCTTTGATATTGATCCTATAACGACGACTACAATTTACACAAGTCCTAATGGACGGCAGCAGTGATATAAACCGCTATATCAGACACCATCCAAGGGGGATAGACCCACCAAAATTCGCCATAGCAACACTTCCTTTAAAGGAGCGACGCCAGCCCTCATGCCAATAGTACGGGCTCTTACTACTAGAAGTTGTGTTCGGTTCATCCGACAAGTTCCACAAAAAAGCTAATCTTCCATATCGCCCCCATTTAAAAGTAGCCATTACACTATTGGGACGCTAAGCTTCCCGCTTAACGCAATACCGCATACGCTGCCTCACACTTAAAATGCCCGGTCCACGCGACATCATCTCATTAAAAGGTAACTTAGAGTGTTCTCGACAACGGAAAACGTGAGATCGCTTGACAGCCACAAACTAATCGCATGGATGATCGCCCCTAAAAGGTCATGACCCCGGACACGGCTAAGGAGTCCGCATAAACAAACAAGGGTCAGCTGCATACCCTTTACAAGGCTGCACGAACGAAGAATGAGAGCCAATAAAGCTCAATTTTATAATTTTTAAAATCATACTCTTTTACATGCATTTTTCAGACGATCTTTTTTTCAAACTAAGTTCTTTCTTTACAGATGAACAACATGGTACACCCGCCCGTGATACAGACAACGGAGACACAAAGCAGACGCGCAACAGGGACCTGCTATAAGGATTCTTTTCGATTAAGACCTCAAGTAAACCTTTTTTACTGTCTCTTGTTGCCACACATCCTTCTTATCATAACCAAGGAGGAGGCTGACATTTTGGCATCGGCCGCGTCAGAAGATTTTGCACGTACCTAGACACTAGGGGCTTAGGGCATCGTTCGGCCCGTTTTCTATAAAGACCGAGTACCTTAGGGATTGTTCGGCGTCTCGAGTTAGGCCTTATATGCATCATTCAATCATGTCTTTGGTCAAATATTGGGTTTGCCCTCCGTGTTTTGCTGCCTTACGCCAGTATTATCGCTAACGCGGCACCAGGAGAACTATCTGTGATTGTGCCCTGTTCGCCAAAAGCACCTCAGAGAGAGAAAGCCGAAACCGACTCATGATATAGCGAGAGACCGGTCAACCACTCGATCGACTACCGAATGTTTAGAATTCTCCGATTTGAAGGACCGCTTCTCAACAGTACATACGCATTCTGAATTGGAGAGCTGGGGCCCTAGGGGCTACATCGTAGCTCCACCTTCAACTCCTATGGCTAAGGAAAGTGATAAAGCATTATAGTTTGTTGCTTCGCTTGCTACGCTACCACCTCCTTCACAGACCAAGACGCTGGATTAAGTGTGAAAATGCTTTTTTAAACACCCCGCACCATGTGCGTAATAGTCAAGACTGCCATCTTTCAAAGTTATATATACATATACATTAACGGGCAGACAGAGGAATTTCAATACTTGAACGCACAAGTATAAAAAGCCCTCATATTATAAATATGGTTTACAAATCATCCATGTCATTTGAACATAATATTTTTAGCACTACGATTCTACTAAACGAAGCGCCTGCAGACTTCTTTCAAAATAGTGCTCGGCGGGTAATCGCTTCTATCCGAATCCCGGATGCAACATCTGGCATCCATCTCAAGATAAGTTTTGACACGGGCGAGAGCCATCCGTGCACCCTCTATGCATGCCGACTGCTTCACGCGCTTTGATATGCGGCATCAATCGAATTGCTGAGCTAAACCAAAATAACTCTTTGGCTTGGGCCTTCCGCCACGATGAGCCACGACGCCCTTCATGGCAAGTCCGGACAGCCTATTCAGCTTAGCCCACTCAGCCAACCGATCGGTTAACTAAGGGGACGCCTCGACTATGGAATTGAGACCAAAAAGCTCTTCCATCTCGTGATCCTTTTTGGCTTCTGGCGCATCGCTACCACAGAGACTCACCGCCAATCCAGATAAGGATCCTCCGCACCCATAGCTGGCCTAACCGAGCATACTGATCCGTGAACTTCCTCACAGAGGTAAAGGGCTTTCTTCCACCACAATGTCTCCGCCCGACGCAGCCCTCCTTTATAGCCCTCATTGTAGAACGGACATCCTTGGCTTCGGCAGGCCTTCTTCAGTCCTCTTGCCCCGGCCGCGCTCTCTTTCAAGAACCTCATAGCGGTCGGTAGCATCTCAAACTTTCACGGCCATTTCGCCATCTCCTCCTCGCTGGCAAGTGAGCAGCCTTTCGGTTTAGCTCTTCTACCGCCGAGGCAGCCGCATCACCTTCCGCTTGCTCCTTGGCTCGAGCAAGCTCGCCTCGGTCTTCCACAGCAGCGCACCATCCGCATTAAGCATACATGTTGTAAGGAGGGCATCAGCCCTTTACTAGGTGACCACGGAGAAACAACCTACCTTGTGACTCGCAAGTCATTTATTGACGAAGCGTGATGTCCGCGATCCGCAACGCCGAAGTTGCCGCCCAGCTCGGCAACTCTATCAACCGTCACAGAATCCATCCGCCACCGCATAGGAAAGGCGACATTTATGATCGAGATTATGATCCTCGACGCCGTCGCTTACAACATACCGAGTCTCGTGGTTACTATCTATATGTATGGACTCTATGTGCAAACTGTCAAAAGGTATGTCATTTTTACATACCTCAACCTCGTCAAGAACTTTGATGGCCTCTGCAACCCGCCCGCCGGATGAAATCCTTTCAATCACCGCACTCATTAAAGCACGGTGATCTTCGAGATAGATGCCCTCTCGAGCAGATCCGCCGCCTCCTGCACCCGCTTGGTGCCGAATCCTCCTACCACGGACTGGGAGACCCTCCACGACGATTAACCTCGTGGTGGTCCACCCACTCGACGGGCGGCAGATGGAGGCTGCTCGCCTCCATCATCTCCGGACGAAGATCCTCAAGATGAGCTCACTGAGAAGGGCGGAGATCCGAACTACAAGGTAAAAAACTGTTATCCTCGAAATAAAAATAGGGATGTCCTTATTACAAAGCTCCCTTTTTCTACTCACGGCTCGAGGGCTGATTCCCTTGGGGAGATGGTGCGGCCGAGGCTTCTCCTCGCAGACCCTCCGTGAAGATTTCTTCCCGCTTGAGGCCTTGACCTCCTGGGATCTCTCCTGGAAGGAGGGTCCTCTTTCCCCCCCGAAGGAGGGACTTTTTCCCCCTCTTCTTAAGAGCCTTCCAACAGGAGGCGGGCCTGCACATTTGATCTCCTGGAGGATAGGGTTGCAAATCTATGATATATAAATGGACGATATGTCCGCATAGGACTACTTACTTGAGTATCCGCAATTGCAGCTTAGGCCGACGCCCTCGGTCAAGTCCTACACATCTCTTGTGATCCAAGAACAGTTTGTACATCTCCACGGTGTCGCACTCCATGAAGTGTTGAGAGCTCGTGGTCCCTCCGGATTGAATTCCCATAGGCGGAGGGGCGACGCTTGCAGGCGTAAGACGAATCAGCATAACTGCGCCACCACGACTCAGATTGATCTCCTCTCTGGAGGTCTCGAATCCGCCCTGCAAGAGGGAACGCCCTGGACGGCCCCAAAGCCTTTGTCAACCATGACATCACCGTTGTGGAGGGCCCATCTAAAGCGGGCGGGCGGCCTCGCCCCGCGAAGGTGATATAGAACCACCTGTTGCCACAAGTCGAAGCTCCTCTCGAAGAGCCCCGCCATGGAGCATCGGCCCTCTAGCTTACAAACCGCTTCACCAAGATCTACCGACGCCTCAATCATCTTCGACTCCACGTTGAAGGTTTTGAGCCACAAACCAAGTGAGGGGTGGAGGAAGGTCATGCAGAGACAATAAATGATGAGATGTGGAGGATGGACTCGAGCCAAGTCGGGAATTCCAGCCCATAGTAAAATATGAGCCCTCACGAGGTTTCCATCGAAGCCTATCCTCTCACGGAGGTGAGACACTAACGACACTCTCGCCAGTGCTTGGGAGTAGGAATGACTTGCCCTTAAGGCAACCTATGCAATCTCATAGGTTAAGTACCGCTTCTCTCAGCTTAGACGCCCTTCTCGTGACGGAAGAGGGTATCCATCGCCTCAAGGCCGGAGCCGACATTGTCGAAGGTCGGAAGCGCCAATCTAAGGGCCTTGGGTGTTGGAACCGGCGAGGGGGATTCGACAGGATCGAAAAGGAACAGCCTGGTCTCATTATAAAGGGTAGTGTCGGTGTCAAGACCGCGGATATCGGGTAGGGGGTCCCGAATCAGGCGCCTAGGCGGATGGTAACAGGAGACGAGGGACACGATGTTTTACCCTGGTTCGGGCCCTCTCGATGGAGGTAAAACCTCACGCCCCGCTTGATTAATATTGATGATATGTGTAGTACAAGAGTGGATCTACCATGAGATCAAGGAGGCTAAACCTCAAAGCTAGCCTATGGTATGATTGTTGTAATGTATGTTGTGTCCACGGACTAAAGCCCTCCGGTTTATATAGACACCGGAGGAGGCTAGGGTTACACAGTAGTCGGTTACAATGGTAGGAGATCTACATATCCAGACGCCAAGCTTTCCTTCCACGCCAAGGAAAGTCCCATCCGGACACGGACGGAGTCTTCACTTGTATCTTCGTAGTCTTGGAGTCCGGGATGATGATAGTCCGCTATCCAACACCCCTAGTCCAGACTCCTCAAGCCCCTCGAACCGTGCTTCAATGACGATAAGTCCCATACAAGATAATGTTCGACATTGCAAGGCGGTTCCTCCCTTGAATAATCCAGAAGATCAGAACACAGGATAGTGTCCGCTTTGCAAAATAAATTCCACATCCCACCATAGAGAGAATAAAATGTACACCAGTCCAACTGGCCGACGTATTATGCGGCGTGACATCACACCGCTACCAAGCCTTTGTTTGAATCGTTTTTACTAGACCACCTCAGACGCTTAGCGAAGCGGTTTCTTGGCATGTCTTGTCAAGTAGATCGTGTTCCCCTATTCGGATTCTCATCAATACGCGGGTAACCCAACCGTGCCCGCCGCCACGCCTCTATCGAAGGTGAATCCCAACGGACCCGAGACGCACTCCTTGGTATTTTTCCCTTTATAAGAGGACCAAGGATCGTCTTTTTCTTCAATCTCGCATCGAATCTCCTTCTCGCCTCCCGGGCCCAACACCAGAGCCCCAGACCAGCGCCTCGGATTCTCAACCATGTCCGCCCGACCTCCAGGTCGGTGGATGCCCTCCTCCCCACGGAGGAGGACGCAGCAGCTGGAGGCCAAGCACTGGCCCCACGAGATTTAAGACAAAGTTGCCTCCAAGTTGCCCGCCTCGAGCCCGGTGAGTACGCTGTCTTCAGATCCCACCTCCGCGGGTTTAGGCTTCCCGACGGACCCCTTCGTGAGAGGGCTCATGTTCTACTACGGGCTGGATTTTCACGACGGCCCGAGTCCATCCTCCATATCTCCGCATTCATTATCGCTCTCAAGCCTTCCTCCTCACACACCCCCCACTTCGCCTGTGGTCAAGACCTTCAATGTGGAGCCAAGATGATCGGGGCATCAAGCTGGAGGCGGCGGGCGACCATAAGCATAAGGGCCGATGCCCGTGGCTCCGAGGGTTCCTTCCAAGAGGAACTCGAATCGTGGCAAACGGAGGGTTCTATATCACCGCTCCAAAGGGAGCAGCAAAGCCGCCTTCATTCCGCCTCGACCTCCACGACCGATGTCGGGTCAACCAAGGGCTCAATTGGGGCCGTTCAAGACGTGCCTCACCGCAGGCTGGATTCGAGACCTCCAAGCGAGGGAGATCAATCTGGTCGTGGTGATGCAGGTGATGCTAACGGCCTCTCGCCTCGCAAGCGCCGCCCTTCCGCCTATGGGAGTTCAACCCGGAGGACCTCGATTCTCCAATACTTCATGGGTGCGACACCGTGGAGATGTACAGTTGTTCTTCTGACCGCAGGTGGCGGTCCGATTGACCGAGGACGCAGTAAGCCGCAATCGCCTGATACTGTGTAAATAGCTCGAGTCCCACTTTTATTTATCTGCTTAGAATTCGCCCGACCCATTACTTTTCAGGAGTGGGTAGCGCGATCGTCGATAAGGTGTCCGGCTCCCTCTCGAGAGACCGTGACCGAGCCCGTGGCTGGCCGGGACAGTTGGAGGTCGCCTTAAAAGGGAGCGATGGGAAAGATAAAGGAGCTATTATTTCGCCCAAAGGGGTTCTCAAGAGGGGGAATCAAAACCTCCTTCTAGGGGGAGAAGAGGACCTCAAGATCCGGAGGCCAAAGCCCCTAAACGGGGAAGAGATCTTCACCGGGTCCCCAGGCCCGGGAGAACCGACGCATAATCATTGCCAAAGGATCAGCCTCCAACGAGCCGTGAGTATGAAAAGGGAGTTCATTAGTGAGAAAGTACTCCATTTGTGCCTGTGGGTAACCAAATTTTTATCTTGCAGTCGGATTTGCAAGATTCAGAGATGAGTTCGCCTTCGGGACCTTCTTCCGAGATGATGGAGAGCGAACTTCCCGCTCGCTGCGCCGTCAGATAGGGGCGCATAAGCTCATATCGCCACGGAGGGTGTCCTCGAACCGGAGGGGCCGAGAGTTTGGCACCCACTAGTATCCGGCCGGAGAATCAAGAGTCCGCTGAGAGGGCGTCCATCTCGTAAGATCACCGTGCGCTGATGCGTATGGTGATTGAAGGATTTCGTTCACCGAGAGCGGATTGCGAATGCCGCCACGAGTTTGTCTGGCGGGATTTGAGGTACGCAAGAATAACGACTTGTTTTTTTTGACAGCCCGCACATAAAAGTGTGTCCAGATAGATAGTAGCCCCGAGACTCGTAGGTTGTCGAAAACGCAAAGATGCCGAGGATCAAAATCGCAAGTAATGAATGCCGCTGCTTATGCGTGTGGTGGATAGTCCGAGGGCTAGCCGATCGGTGGAGTTGCCAATTAATGCGGCAACTTGACGGGCGGATGCGACATCGGACTTGTCAACCGCCGACTTGACGAGTCGCAAGGTAATTAGTTCTCCTGTCGCTTATTAAGGGGTCAAAGCCTCCTCCGATAAATTATATGCTGGGTACGACGGTGCTGGCTGTGGAGAGCTTCGCCAACTTGCTCGAGCTAAGGAGCAAGCCGAGGATGCGCGGCTGCCTCGAGGGCAGCCGAGAGTTGAAAGCCGTAAAAGGCTGCACAACGCTCTAAGGGAAGAGGTGGCCAAATTGGCCATGAAATTAAAGGATGCGCCAATCGTAATGAGGCTCTTGAAAAGGAGTGCTTATCGGAGCGAAAGACTGGGAAGGCCACCGCCGAGGCCAAGGATGCCCGCTCGCAATGCGGGCCATGAAGGAGAGCTGCGCCAGTCGAGATATCGGGTCGGCAAGCCTTTTCGCGCCGCCGTTTATGGATCAAAAGTATGCTCAATTTGGCTACCGTGGAGTCCGGAGGATCCGTGATATGGACTTAGCGGCAAGTGCGGTCGATGCCGCTGAGCACTTCCAGAGCCGTAGGATCACAAGACTAAGAGCTATTTTGGTCTCAATTCCATAGTCCGGATCGCCACTTCCGCTGACCGATCGGTTGCCGTAATGGGCCGAGCTAAATAGATTGTCCGGATGATAGAGGCAAAGGTGTCCCGCCTTCGATGAGATGGTGGATTTCGCCTAGGAAGTTGACTTTGACGATCCGACTACTTAACGCGGCGAGGACGCCGCGCTTTAGCAATCGCTAAACTAACTCCGAGAGGTTATCGACCACGCGAGCATCGCATCAACTCCGACCATTTAGGGTCTATTTCGCGAGCAAACGAAGAACAAGCAAGAAACCGAGATTGCAACTGGATATTGCTTATAAGATGAAAGCTTTTATTGATCAAGGTGGGGTTTGTGACGCTTTTGTTCCGCCGCCAACACAAACGTAAGCGTTGCAGCCAAGAAGCACATGAACTTTTGATCTAAACAAAACCTGTGCCCAAACGGTGCCTTAAGGGCTGGCATATGGATGAAGAGGGGTGAATTTTCAGGTCTTTGGAGGAGGGTCCAAACCAAACCTATCTCTTGTTTCCCCACACATACTGCGACTCTAAAAATAGCCTATACTAATGTATTTCGAAATTACATGGCCTCCGCTCTAATAATAAGGTGACGCAAAGACCCAGAATAGCCTATGGACTTAATATTATGAAGTGGCATCTTGCATATTTCTGTCCAAGGCTTCATGCACCCTTATGGTGGCTTCAAAGTCCCGAATCATCACTTGTAACTCCGCTTCTGGATCCCCTACAAGCATGCCATCAATTCCATGTGTGTTCTGCTCCAATGTTCATCCTTCTCCAAGCTAGGCCCTTCATTTGTAAGCAAAACAAATGTATCCAATTTAGGGCAAAGATCATATTCTCATGAACATTAGAATCATTACCAAGAAACAAAGTACCGTAATTTTAGCTTAAGCGGGAGCTGAGCCTAGTAATTGGTCCAAGATGTATAGCAGCAGCAGGGCTGTGGGTGTAACAATGGTATTGATGTCCTCATCATCCTCCCCTTCTTGAAATGAAGTCGCCCTCGACTTAAAGCCTCATCTTCCTCACCCAAATATGGCTTCAAATCTGAATGTTAAAAGTGGACTAACCCCAAAATCTGCAGCAGCCAAGTTTATATGCATTATCATTTACTTTCTCCAACACTTTAAAGGGACCAGCAAGACGTGGTATTAGCTTTTGATTTCATGCTAAATCAGAAATCTATCTCACGCAAATGTAACCAAACAAGATCTCCAGCAAACACAACATGTTTTCTACCCTTATCTCCAGCAAGTTTATATTTAGCATTCATACACTCAATGTTTTCTCTTAGTTAACTCCATGCATTTTTAAAATCAATTCAGCACGTTCTTTAGCATCAAAATTAACCTCCCTAAGATGGAAGAGGCAATAAATCAATAGGTGCACGAGGTAGGAAACCATACACAATTTCAAAAGGGCACATCTTAGTAGTAGAATGCAATGAACGATTATAAGCAAATTCAATATGAGGCAAGCATTCTTCCCACATTTTCTTTTATTATTCTTCAGAACAGCCCTAAGCATAGTAGACAATGTTCTATTGACTACTTCAGCTTTGTCCATCATTAGGGGTGACAAGTAGTACTAAAAAGAAGTTTAGTCCCCAACTTAGCCCATAAACATCTCCAAAAGTGGCTAAGAAATTTAGTATCACGATCCAAAACAATAGTATTTGGCACACCATGCAAGCGAATAATTTCACTTAAAGAACAAATCAAGAACATTAACAAAGATCATCGCTGGTATGACATGGTATAAAGTGTGCCATTTTCAGAATCTATCCACGCACAACAAATATGCGTTATCCTCCCTTCTTTGTTCGAGGTAAACCTAAAACAAAGTCCATAGATATATCCTCCCAAGGAACACTAGGTACAGTAAAGGGCATATATAAACCATGAGGATTGAGTCGTGACTTCAGCTTTTTTGACATGTAGTGCAGCGAAAGCAACAAAACGCTTAACATCCCGCCTCATCTTTGGCCAAAAGAAATGTGTAGCTAGTACGCTCCGCCTTCACCACGCCAAAGTGTCCCATTAGTCCTCCTCCATGCCTCCTCCGCAACAACAAAAGACTTAACGGAGCTACTTGGAATGCATAGCTTGTTAGAACGAAACACAAATCCATCATTAATGACTTAACTTGTTCCATGTTCTACCTTCTTACAATTCTGCAATACATCTTTAAAATCAGCATCATGCACATATTGATCTTTGATGGTCTCCAAACCAAATATTTTTGAAGTCAAGTTGTGAAAGCATAGTATAGCGATGAGACAATGCATCTGCAATAACATTTTCTTTTACCCTTCTTGTGTTTAATGACATAAGGGAAAGTCTCAATGAATTCAACCCATTTAGCATGTCTACGATTCAGTTTAGCTTGACTTTTAATATGTTTCAAAGATTCATGATCGTAATGTATAACAAATTCTTTGGGCCATAAATAATGTTGCCATGTTTCTAAAGTCCCAACAAGAGCATATAATTTTTATCATAAGTAGAATAATTCAGATTAGGCCCACTCAATTTTTCGTAAAAGTATGCAATGTGTTTGCTATCTTGTAATAACACACCTCCTAATCCAATTCCACTAGCATCACATTCAAGCTCAAAAGTCTTATTAAAATCGTGAAGTTGAGTAAAGGAGCATGTCAACTTAGCTTTCAACACCGTGAAGGCTTCTTCCCCATGCGTACCCCAAACAAAAGGCACATCCTTCTTTGTAAGCTCATTGAGAGGTGCAAGAATGGTGCTGAAATCTCTCACAAAAACGCCTATAGAAACCAGCGAGGCCAAGGAAACTTCTCACTTGTGTGACTGCTTGGGCTATGCCAACTCTCAATAGCTTCAATCTTGGCTTTATCAACTTCAATCAGGAGTAAATAACATAGCTAAGAAAAGATACTTGCCGGTGCAAAAGGTGCACTTCCTAAGGTTAATACAAAACAAACGGCATCACGAGAGCATTAAAACAACACGAAATGTTCCAAATGTTCTTCCAAAGATTTGCTATAAATCAAGATATCATCAAAATAAACTACCACAAATCGCCCAATGAAAGTAACGAAACTTCGCTCATTAATTCATGAAAGTACTTAGGTGCATTAGTTAACCCAAAAGGCATGACTAACCACTCATATAATCCAAACTTAGTTTTAAATGCCGCTTTCCATTCATCTCCCAATTTCATACGAATTTGATGGTATCCACTACGCAAATCAACTTTGGAGAATATTGTAGAGCCACTACTTCATCAAGCATATCATCTAGCCTAGGAATAGGGTGACGATAACTAATAGTAATATTATTAATGCCTCTACAATCAACACACATACGTGACGACCATCCTTTTTCGCACTAGAATAATAGGAACAAGCAAGGACTAAGGGATTCGCAGATATAACCTTTGTCGAAGCAGCTCCGATTTGACGATAATCTCCTTCGCCTCTCGGATTGGTACGGTATGGTGCACGGTTAGTAACGATGCACCGAATTAAGTCAATTTGATGCTCAATCCTCAATAGGTGGTAATCCTGGCACGCCTTGTGGAAAGACGCCAATAACTCCGCAAAATGTTAGTGACAGCAGGGCAAAGAGGAAGGCACGCCCTCTAATGAAAATAATGCCTCTTTGCACACAAAAGCATAGCAAACAGATTTGCTAAAATCTAACTCATCAATATCAGATTTGGTGGCAAGTAAACATGCACTTTTCAATTTAATTTCGAACAAATGAGATGATTTATTAATAGGCTTCATGTGTTGCTCAAATTCTTTTGCCACAATCTGATTTTCACTCTTATTTTTCTCCTGCTTTTGCTTTATTAGCTCTATTAATATCATCTTTCAAATGGACTCGGAGTCATAGGAAGCAAAGTAATATTTTTATCCTTATGAACAAGAGTATACCGATTGTTTCTACCATGGTGTACTGAATTTTATCAAATTGCCATGGTCTACCAAGTAACAAGGAACATGCTTGCATAGGTACCACATCACAATCAACATAATCAGATATGTAGAGATACTAAAATGCACACTAACAAAGACGTGTTACCTTAACCTTGCCGCTGTTGTTGAACCATTGGATGTAGTAAGGATGTGGATGTGGTCTTGTGGTGAGAGATAGCTTCCACCATCTCCATGCTAGCTAGTTGTTGCAGCTCCTCCATCTATGATGACGCAATAGAACGCTCCTTCACAACTCCTTTTGTATGGAACAAATTATGCCTCTGATTTTGCTCACTTGTGTAACCTGCACACTCAAAACACGCTGAGCAACTAAACATTCATACCGCCAAGATCTTCAAAGAGCCATGTATTGTGTCTCATGATCGTAATCATCTCCACCGTGTTCCTCATGTGTAATAAGAGCCAAAGTCTCCTCATCATAGTCACTAGCGGACTCATACCCACCATCCCTCCGAGCAATCATCACACGCTGAGATTTGCATTCTTCAAAATGTCCTCTTCCCTTACAACGATTTACAAATAATATCACTTGTGTGCCCTGCTGACGCCATGGAAGAAGAGCTCAGGCAGGCCCAAGCAGTGTGCTCTTGGCGATAGTGGTGGTTGTGCCTCGCTTGTATCACGGTTGGAGGTGGCACCAAGGAGGTGATGGTGCAAAGGAAGTAGATGATGCACGTGGTGTCCATGATGAAGGTCGACCTGCGAAAAGTTAGTGCCGCCAATGCCTCCGATCCCAAGACTTCACGCTCAGCTTTACAAGCAAGATGGAATAAACGAGTGATATTATTATAATCCTTATAGTCTAGAATGGTCTAATCTCTATTTAATCCACCTAAAACGGCAAGCATAGCTTCATTCTCCTCAACAATACCACATCTAATCAAGCCAGCTTTGTAATTCCCGATAATATTCTTCTACAAAATTTTTTCCTTGTCTTAAGCGCTGCAATTTTTGAAGTAATTCACGTGATAATATGGTGGAACCCAACGAGTACGCATAGCAGTTTTCAAAGCAGCCCAAGTAGCTGAACAGATATAATCTACAATGTTCGCACCACCAAACACATGCAAAGCTAGTGAAAGCACAAACAAAGAGCAGAACACGCCTCCTCGTGATATTGTAAACATGTAAATCGTTGTTCAGCTTTCTAACTCCCAAGTAAGATATATATCAGAACATATCTACCCTCAAATGGTGGAATATTCAATTTCAGTTTAGGGAGATGGTCATGATCTCGCACTGAGGGGGAGCCCTAGCATTGCCATTATTTGCATGTGGACGACCGGTGGTTGTGGTGCTGGTGGTTGCACGAGTTCGATGTTGATCAACCTCCTCCTCGTAATCTCCCACATAATCATCCTCCTCGTACCAAAGAAGCAAGAGCAGGAGCCAAAGAAGCACCAACAAGAGTAGCAGCGCACCAGAATTTTGTCCTCGCTCAAGAGGAACACGCGAGCTCGGCCCATACCGATTCGAAGGGGCGAAGTTGTTGTCGGCAGAGGTGCGATAGGTGCAGCCGGTGGTTGTGGAAAACGCTCGAGCAATTCATCAAACTTGCTATCAAGCTTTGTTTCAAACGCCTTCTCAATGCCATCTATCTTCTCCATGGCCTCACAAATCTGTTTACCACATCTTGCACCGTCCAATCATCATTTGTCAAACTTATCATGTAGCGTTTGTTTGTCGTTCTCCCAATCAGCCTCATCGGCCGTGTTCCTGCCATGGTTAGCAGCAATAGAAACACACAAGAATATGATCCTACAGACTACTAGGAAGTGGTGGTGGTGGTGGGTGGACATCACAAACCGTGAAGCAAATCTCAAATTCTTACCAGCCTACCCAAAGAATAGTGGTGATCGCAACCGTGAGTCAAAACTCTCAAAGCTTGGCTATAGCGATACATGGAGAATCAAACGCACGACGAGATGTATGTGGAGCTGAAGGCTTATAATATGGTAGCAAAAGGGTCAAGAATAATCAAATCGAGATGCAAAGTTGAATAAACGCCAACGACGGATCAGGTGGTCCTAGGCTAGACCTGCTAGAGATGCGAGCCTAGAACACTAACAAAATCACGGCCGCACGTAAACAAAGGAAAAGCACACTCTGAATTTTTTTTTTCGCTTTTTTTTTTTTTTTTTTTTTTTTTTTTTTTTTTTTTTTTGAAAAATCAATATAATGGCGAGTGTCTCAAAACTCTTCCTGTGTCAAACGACAGATGGGCACGTAAATTTTTCGACAAAATTTTTTTTTTTTTGACGCCTGACCCAAAACCGAAACGGGTCAAAAAACTTTCTATAACGGCGATCGCTCAATACGCTTAGAAACACCTAAAATAGGATAGCCGAAAATTTTTATCCCGTATGCTTTTGGAAAATTTTGGGCCTAAACGAGGGTGGTTTCCTGACTTTTTTTTTTTTTTGAAACCAACCTCTTCACGACGGCAAAAGATTGCTCGAATCCAAACCTACTCGCATAAGGAAACACTAATCGAAAACTAGATGGATCCCAAAACAAACCTAATAGGCAAGGGACTCGGATTGGTGATGATATATGGCAGGGTGGTGGTATATGGATACGGATTCAAGCGGTGCGATAAGCGTGGTGGTATATGGATACGGATTCGCGAAGGGC
>JAHHZJ010003953.1:0-23818 GCA_021437245.1 Aegilops speltoides | reverse complement strand
AAAAAAGAGGAAAAAAGTGCAAAAAAAAAAAAAAAAGAAAAAAAATTCAGAGTGTGCTCCTCCCTTGTTTACGTGCAGCGCCGTGATTTTGTTAGTGTTCTAGGCTCGCGTCTCTAGCACGGTCTAGCCTAGGACCAACCTGATCACCGTCGTTGAGCGTTTATTCAACTTTGCATCTCTGAATTGATTATTGCTGACCTTTTTGCTACCGTATTATAAGCCTTCCCAGCTCCACATACATCTCGTCGTGCGTTTGATTCTCCCCGTAATCGCTATATCCAAGCTTTGAGAGTTTTGACTACAACGGTTGCCGATCACCACCTGCTGCTGGGTAAGAACTGGTAAGAATTTGAGATTTGCTTGACGGATTTGTGACTGTCCACCACAGCACCACCACCACTTCCTAGTAGTCTGTAGGATCATATTCTTGTGTGTTTCTATTGCTGCTAACCATGGCAGGATCACAAGCCGATGAGACTGATTGGGAGAACCTGACGAACAAACAGCTACATGATAAGTTTCAGCAAATGATGATTGGACAGGTGCAAGATGTGCTAAACAGATTTGACGAGGCCATGGAGAAGATAGATGGCATTGAGAAGACGTTTGAAACAAAGATTGATAGCAAGTTTGATGAATTGCTCGCGCGTTTTCCACAACCACCGCCGGCTGCACCTATCGCACCTCTGCAACGACAACAACTACGCCCCCTTCCGAATCAGTATGGACGAGCTCAACGTGTTCCTATTGAGCGGGACAAAATTCTGGTGCCGCTGCTACTCTGTTGGTGGTTCTTTGGCTCCTGCTCTGCTTCTGCTGCTGCTGGTACCGAGGAGGATGATTATGTGGGAGATTACGAGGATGAGGTTGATCAACATCGAACTACGTGCAACCACCAGCACCACAACCACCGGTCGTCCACATGCAAATAATGGCAATGTTAGGGCTCCCCCTCAGTGCGAGATCATGACCATCTCCCTAAACTGAAATTGAATATTCCACCATTTGAGGGTAGATATGTTCCTGATATATATCTTACTTGGGAGTTAGAAACTGAACAACGATTTACATGTTTACAATATCCTGAGGAGAGACGTGTTCCTGCTGCTGTTTGTGCTTTCACTAGCTTTACATGTGTTTGGTGGTCTGAACATTGTAGATTATATCCTGTTCCAGCTACTTGGGCTGCTTTGAAAACTGCTATGCGTACTCGTTGGGTTCCACCATATTATCAACGTGAATTACTTCAAAAATTGCAGCGCTTAAGACAAGGAAAAAATTCAGTAGAAGAATATTATCAGGAATTACAAACTGGCTTGATTAGATGTGGTATTGTTGAGGAGAATGAAGCTATGCTTGCACGTTTTCTGGGTGGATTAAATAGAGATTCAGACCATTCTAGATTATAAGGATTATAATAATATCACTCGTTTATTCCATCTTGCTTGTAAAGCTGAGCGTGAAGTGCAGGATCGACGAGCATTGGCGCCGCACTAACTTTTCTGCAGGTCGACCTTCATCATGGACACCACGTGCATCATCTACTTCCACCGCACCATCACTTCCTTCAGTGCCACCTCCAACCGTGATACAAGAAAGCGAGCACAACCACCACTATCGCCAAGAGCACACCTGCCGGGCCTGCACTGAGTTCTTCTTCCATGGCGTCAGCAGGGCACACAAGTGATATTATTTGTCGTCGTTGTAAGGGAAGAGGACATTTTGCGAGAGAATGCAAATCTCAGCGTGTGATGGTTGCTCTTGAGGATGGTGGGTATGAGTCCGCTAGTGACTATGATGAGGAGACTTTGGCTCTTATTACACATGAGGAACACGGTGGAGATGATTCGATCATGAGAAACAATACATGGCTGCTGAAGATGCTGACAGGTATGAATGTTTAGTTGCTCAACGTGTTTTGAGTGTGCAGGTTACACAAGCTGAGCAAAATCAGAGGCATAATTTGTTCCATACAAAGGGAGTTGTGAAGGAACGTTCTATTCGCGTCATCATAGATGGAGGGAGCTGCAACAACTTGGCTAGCATGGAGATGGTGGAGAAGCTATCTCTCACCACAAGACCACATCCACATCCTTACTACATCCAATGGTTCAACAACAGCGGCAAGGTTAAGGTAACACGTACAGTTCGTGTGCATTTTAGTATCTCTACATATGCTGATTATGTTGATTGTGATGTGGTACCTATGCAAGCATGTTCCTTATTACTTGGTCGACCATGGCAATTTGATAAAAATTCCGTACACCATGGTAGAAACAATCAGATACTCTTGTTCATAAGGATAAAAATATTACTTTGCTTCCTATGACTCCACGAGTCCATTTTGAAAGATGATATTAATAGAGCTAATAAAGCAAAACAGGAGAAAAATAAGAGTGAAAATCAGATTGTGGCAAAAGAATTTGAGCAACATATGAAGCCTAATAGTAAACCATCTAGTGTTGCTTCGAAATTAAATTGAAAAGTGCATGTTTACTTGCCACTAAATCTGATATTGATGTGCTAGATTTTAGCAAATCTGTTTGCTATGCTTTTGTGTGCAATGAGGCATTATTTTCATTCGAGGACGTGCCTTCCTCTTTGCCGCTTCTGTCACTAACATTTTGCAGGGAGTTCGGCGTCTTTCCACAAGGCGTGCCACCGGATTACCGCCTATTCGAGGATTGAGCATCAGATTGACTTAATTCCCGGTGCTTCACTACCAAACCGTCGCCATACCGTACCAATCCGGAGGAGACGAAGGAGATTATCGTCAAGTACAAGAGCTTCTCGACAAAGGTTATATCGTGAATCCCTTAGTCCTTGTGCTGTTCCTATTATTCTAGTGCGAAAAAGGATGGTACATCGCGTATGTGTGTTGATTGTAGAGGCATTAATAATATTACTATTCGTTATCGTCATCCTATTCCTAGGCTAGATGATATGCTTGATGAATTGAGTGGCTCTACAATATTCTCCAAAGTTGATTTGCGTAGTGGATACCATCAAATTCGTATGAAATTGGGGATGAATGGAAAACAGCATTTAAAACTAAGTTTGGATTATATGAGTGGTTAGTCATGCCTTTTGGATTAACTAATGCACCTAGTACTTTCATGAGATTAATGAGCGAAGTTTTACGTGCTTTCATTGGACGATTTGTGGTAGTTTACTTTGATGACATATTGATTTATAGCAGATCTTTGGAGGAACATTTGGAACATT
Source organism: Aegilops speltoides (assembly GCA_021437245.1). NCBI lineage: Eukaryota > Viridiplantae > Streptophyta > Magnoliopsida > Poales > Poaceae > Aegilops > Aegilops speltoides. The sequence continues at coordinate 20,593 of JAHHZJ010003953.1, read as the reverse complement.
TACGTGCTGTTTTTATTGCTCTCGTGATGCACGTTTGTTTGGTAACCTTGGGAAGTGCACCTTTTGCACCGACCGAGTGTCTTTTCTTGGCTATGTTGTTACTCCACAGGAATTGAAGTTGATAAAGCCAAGATTGAAGCTATTGAGAGTTGGCCGCAGCCCAAAACGGTCACACAAGTGAGGAGTTTTCTTGGCCTCGCTGGATTCTATAGGCGTTTTGTGAGAGATTTCAGCACCATTGCTGCACCTCTCAATGAGCTTACAAAGAAGGATGTGCCTTTTGTTTGGGGTACCGCACGGGAAGAAGCCTTCACGGTATTGAAAGATAAGTTGACACATGCTCCTTTACTCCAACTTCCTGATTTTAATAAGACTTTTGAGCTTGAATGTGATGCTAGTGGAATTGGATTAGGAGGTGTGTTATTACAAGATGGCAAACCTGTTGCATACTTTTACGAAAAATTGAGTGGGCCTAGTCTGAATTACTCTACTTATGATAAAGAATTATATGCTCTTGTTCGGACTTTAGAAACATGGCAACATTATTTATGGCCCAAAGAATTTGTTATACACTCGATCATGAATCTTTGAAACATATTAAAAGTCAAGCTAAACTGAATCGTAGACATGCTAAATGGGTTGAATTCATTGAGACTTTCCTTATGTCATTAAACACAAGAAGGGTAAAGAAAATGTTATTGCTGATGCATTGTCTCGTCGCTATACTATGCTTTCACAACTTGACTTCAAAATATTTGGTTTGGAGACCATCAAAGATCAATATGTGCATGATGCTGATTTTAAAGATGTATTGCAGAATTGTAAAGAAGGAAGGACATGGAACAAGTTTGTCGTTAATGATGGATTTGTGTTCCGTGCTAACAAGCTATGCATTCCAGCTAGCTCCGTTCGTCTTTTGTTGTTGCAGGAGGCGCATGGAGGAGGACTAATGGGACACTTTGGCGTGAAGAAGACGGAGGACGTACTTGCTACACATTTCTTTTGGCCAAAGATGAGACGGGATGTTGAGCGTTTTATTGCTCACTGCACTACATGTCAAAAAGCTAAGTCACGACTCAATCCTCATGGTTTATATATGCCTTTGCCTGTACCTAGTGTTCCTTGGGAGGATATATCTCTGGACTTTGTTTTAGGTTTACCTAGAACAAAGAAGGGGAGGGATAGCATATTTGTTGTCGTGGATAGATTCTCGAAAATGGCACACTTTATACCATGTCATAAAAGCGATGATGCTGTCAATGTTGCTGATTTGTTCTTTCGTGAAATTATTCGCTTGCATGGTGTGCCAAATACTATTGTTTCAGATCGTGATACTAAATTTCTTAGCCACTTTTGGAGATGTTTATGGGCTAAGTTGGGGCTGTTCTAAAGAATAATAAGAACATTGTCTACTATGCTTAGGGCTGTTCTAAAGAATAATAAGAAAATGTGGGAGGAATGCTTGCCTCATATTGAATTTGCTTATAATCGTTCATTGCATTCTACTACTAAGATGTGCCCTTTTGAAATTGTGTATGGTTTCCTACCTCGTGCACCTATTGATTTGTTGCCTCTTCCATCTTCGGAGAAGGTTAATTTTGATGCTAAAGAACGTGCTGAATTGATTTTAAAAATGCATGAGTTAACTAAGGAAAACATTGAGCGTATGAATGCTAAAAATAAACTTGCTGGAGATAAGGGTAGAAAACATGTTGTGTTTGCACCTGGAGATCTTGTTTGGTTACATTTGCGTAGGATAGATTTCTGATTTGCGCAAATCAAAGCTAATGCCACGTGCTGCTAGTCCTTTTAAGGTGTTAGAGAAAATAAATGATAATGCATATAAACTTGAGCTACCTGCAGATTTTGGGGTTAGTCCCACTTTTAACATTGCAGATTTGAAGCCTTATTTGGGTGAGGAAGATGAGCTTCCGTCGAGGACGACTTCATTTCAAGAAGGGGAGGATGATGAGGACATCATTACCATTGTTACACCCACAGCCCCTCTTGTTACATATATGGGACCAATTACTAGAGCTCACAAGACGCCAATTAAATTACCGGTACTTTCGTTTCTTGGTAATGATTTTAATGTTCATGAGAATATGATGCTGCCTAAATTGGATACATTTGTTTTGCTTACAAATGAAGGGCCTAGCTTGGAGAAGGATGAACATTGGAGCAAGAACACACATGGAGTTGATGGCATGCGCAAGGGGATCAAGAACGGAGTTACAAGTGATGATTTCAGGACTTTGAAGCCACCATAAGGAGTGCATGAAGCCTTGGACGAAATATACAAGATGCCACTTCATAATATTCGTCCATAGACTATTCTAGGTGCTGCGTCACCTTATTATTGGGCCAGGCCCATGTAATTTCGAAATACTTAAGTATAGGCTATTTTTAGAGTCCGTATGTGTGGGGAAACAAGAGATAGGGTTTGTTTGGACCCCACCCTCAAGGGCCACGAAATTCCTCCTCTTCCCCATATATACAGCCCTTAGGGCACCGTTTAGACTTTGGGTTTTGTTTAGATCAAAAGTTCGCCATAGCTGCAACTTCGCGTACTTCGTTTGTGTTCAACGACAGACAAAGGCGTCACAGAACCCCACCTTGATCAATAAAGCTTTCATCTTATATTCGCAATATCCAGATTGCAATCTCAGTTTCTTGCTTGTTCTTCGTTTGCTCGCAGGAAATAGACCCTCGTGGTCAGGTTGATCGTGCTCCGGCGTGGTCAATAACCTCTCGGAGTTGGTTTAGCGATTGCTAAGGCGCGACGTCCTCGCACGCTCGTAGTCGGATCGTCAAAGTCGACTTCCACCAAAGCGAAATCCACCATCTCATCGAAAGACGGGACACCTTTGCCTCTATCAGAATAGCCTCTGGACGAAATTTATGAAGTGGCATCTTGTATATTTCATCCAAGGCTTCTTGCACTCATTATGGTGGCTTCAAAGTCCTGAAATCATCACTTGTAACTCCGTTCTTGTTCCCCTTGCGCATGCCATCATCTCCATGCTTGTTCTTGCTCCAATGTTCATCCTTCATCAAGCTAGGCCCTTCATTTGTAAGCAAAACAAATGTATCCAATTTAGGCAGCATCATATTCTCATGAACATTAGAATCATTACCAAGAAACGAAAGTACCTGGTACTTTAGTTGGCATGCGCGAACTCTAGTAATTGGTCCAGTATGTATAGCAGCAGGGGCTGTGGGTGTAACAATGGTATTGATGTCCTCATCTTCCTCCCCTTCTTGAAATGAAGTCGTCCTCGATGGAAGTTCATCTTCCTCACCCAAATAAGGCTTCAAATCTGCAATGTTAAAAGTGGGACTAACCCCAAAATCTGCAAGCAGCTCAAGTTTATATGCATTATCATTTATTTTCTCCAACACCTTAAAGGGACCAGCAGCACGTGGCATTAGCTTTGATTTGCGCAAATCAGGAAATCTACCTTACGCAAATGTAACCAAACAAGATCTCCAGGTGCAAACACAACATGTTTTCTACCCTTATCTCCAGCAAGTTTATATTTAGCATTCATACGCTCAATGTTTTCCTTAGTTAACTCATGCATTTTTAAAATCAATTCAGCACGTTCTTTAGCATCAAAATTAACCTTCTCCGAAGATGGAAGAGGCAACAAATCAATAGGTGCACGAGGTAGGAAACCATACACAACTTCAAAAGGGCACATCTTAGTAGTAGAATGCAATGAACGATTATAAGCAAATTCAATATGAGGCAAGCATTCCTCCCACATTTTCTTATTATTCTTTAGAACAGCCCTAAGCATAGTACACAATGTTCTATTGACTACTTCAGTTTGTCCATCAGTTTGGGGGTGACAATTAGTACTAAAAAGCAGTTTAGTCCCCAACTTAGCCCATAAACATCTCCAAAAGTGGCTAAGAAATTTAGTATCACGATCTGAAACAATAGTATTTGGCACACCATGCAAGCGAATAATTTCACGAAAGAACAAATCAGCAACATTACCAGCATCATCGCTTTTATGACATGGTATAAAGTGTGCCATTTTCGAGAATCTATCCACGACAACAAATATGCTATCCCTCCCCTTCTTTGTTCTAGGTAAACCTAACAAAGTCCATAGATATATCCTCCCAAGGAACACTAGGTACAGGCAAAGGCATATATAAACCATGAGGATTGAGTCGTGACTTAGCTTTTTGACATGTAGTGCAGCGAGCAATAAAACGCTCAACATCCTGTCTCATCTTTGGCCAAAAGAAATGTGTAGCAAGTACGTCCTCCGTCTTCTTCACGCCAAAGTGTCCCATTAGTCCTCCTCCATGCGCCTCCTGCAACAACAAAAGACGAACGGAGCTAGCTGGAATGCATAGCTTGTTAGCACGGAACACAAATCCATCATTAACGACAAACTTGTTCCATGTTCTTCCTTCTTTACAATTCTGCAATACATCTTTAAAATCAGCATCATGCACATATTGATCTTTGATGGTCTCCAAACCAAATATTTTGAAGTCAAGTTGTGAAAGCATAGTATAGCGATTTAGACAATGCATCAAGAATAACATTTTCTTTACCCTTCTTGTGTTTAATGACATAAGGGAAAGTCTCAATGAATTCAACCCATTTAGCATGTCTACGATTCAGTTTAGCTTGACTTTTAATATGTTTCAAAGATTCATGATCGAAATGTATAACAAATTCTTTGGGCCATAAATAATGTTGTCATGTTTCTAAAGTCCTAACAAGAGCATATAATTCTTTATCATAAGTAGAATAATTCAGACTAGGCCCACTCAATTTTTCGTAAAAGTATGCAACAGGTTTGCCATCTTGTAATAACACACCTCCTAATCCAATTCCACTAGCATCACATTCAAGCTCAAAAGTCTTATTAAAATCAGGAAGTTGGAGTAAAGGAGCATGTGTCAACTTATCTTTCAACACCGTGAAGGCTTCTTCCTGTGCGGTACCCCAAACAAAAGGCACATCCTTCTTTGTAAGCTCATTGAGAGGTGCAGCAATGGTGCTGAAATCTCTCACAAAACGCCTATAGAATCCAGAGAAGCCAAGAAAACTCCTCACTTGTGTGACCGTTTTGGGCTGCGGCCAACTCTCAATAGCTTCAATCTTGGCTTTATCAACTTCAATTCCCTGCGGAGTAACAACATAGCCAAGAAAAGATACTCGGTCGGTGCAAAAGGTGCACTTCCCAAGGTTACCAAACAAACGTGCATCACGTAGAGCATTAAAAACAGCACGTAAATGTTCCAAATGTTCTTCCAAAGATTTGCTATAAATCAGTATATCATCAAAATAGACTACCACAAATCGTCCAATGAAAGCACGTAAAACTTCGTTCATTAATCTCATGAAAGTACTAGGTGCATTAGTTAACCCAAAAGGCATGACTAACCACTCATATAATCCAAACTTAGTTTTAAATGCTGTTTTCCATTCATCTCCCAATTTCATACGAATTTGATGGTATCCACTACGCAAATCAACTTTGGAGAATATTGTAGAGCCACTCAATTCATCAAGCATATCATCTAGCCTAGGAATAGGGTGACGATAATGAATAGTAATATTATTAATGCCTCTACAATCAACACACATACGTGATGTACCATCCTTTTTCGGCACTAGAATAATAGGAACAACACAAGGACTAAGGGATTCGCGTATATAACCTTTGTCGAGCAGCTCCTGTACTTGTCGCATAATCTCCTTCGTCTCCTCTGGATTGGTACGGTATGGTGCACGGTTGGGTAATGATGCACCGGGAATTAAGTCAATTTGATGCTCAATCCCTCGAATAGGTGGTAATCCCGTGGCACGCCTTGTGGAAAGACGCCAAGAAACTCCCGCAAAATGTTAGTGACAGCGGGGGCAAAGAGGAAGGCACGCCCTCGAATGAAAATAATGCCTCTTTGCACACAAACGCATAGCAAACAGATTTGCTAAAATCTAGCTCATCAATATCAGATTTAGTGGCAAGTAAACATGCACTTTTCAATTTAATTTCAGAAACAACACTAGATGGTTTACTATTAGGCTTCATATGTTGCTCAAATTCTTTTGCCACAATCTGATTTTCACTCTTATTTTTCTCCTGTTTTGCTTTATTAGCTCTATTAATATCATCTTTCAAAATGGACTCAGAGTCATAGGAAGCAAAGTAATATTTTTATCCTTATGAACAAGAGTATACTGATTGTTTCTACCATGGTGTACAGAATTTTATCAAATTGCCATGGTCGACCAAGTAATAAGGAACAGGCTTGCATAGGTACCACATCACAATCAACATAATCAGCATATGTAGAGATACTAAAATGCACACGAACAAAGACGTGTTACCTTAACCTTGCCGCTGTTGTTGAACCATTGGATGTAGTAAGGATGTGGATGTGGTCTTGTGGTGAGAGATAGCTTCTCCACCATCTCCATGATAGCCAAGTTGTTGCAGCTCCTCCATCTATGATGACGCTAATAGAACGCTCCTTCACAACTCCTTTGTATGGAACAAATTATGCCTCTGATTTTGCTTAGCTTGTGTAACCTGCACACTCAAAACACGTTGAGCAACTAAACATTCATACCTGTCAAGATCTTCAGCAGCCATGTATTGTGTCTCATGATCGAATCATCTCCACCGTGTTCCTCATGTGTAATAAGAGCCAAAGTCTCCTCATCATAGTCACTAGCGGACTCATACCCACCATCCTCAAGAGCAATCATCACACGCTGAGATTTGCATTCTCTCAAAAATGTCCTCTTCCCTTACAACGACGACAATAATATCACTTGTGTGCCTGCTGACGCCATGGAAGAAGAAGAGCTCAGTGCAGGCCCGGCAGTGTGCTCTTGGCGATAGTGGTGGTTGTGCCTGCTTTCTTGTATCACGGTTGGAGGTGGCACCAAGGAGGTGATGGTGCAAAGGAAGTAGATGATGCACGTGGTGTCCATGATGAAGGTCGACCTGCGAGAAAAGTTAGTGCGCGCCAATGCTGTCGATCCTGCACTTCACGCTCAGCTTTACAAGCAAGATGGAATAAACGAGTGATATTATTATAATCCTTATAGTCTAGAATGGTCTGAATATCTCTATTTAATCCACCCGAAAACGTGCAAGCATAGCTTCATTCTCCTCAACAATACCACATCTAATCAAGCCGGTTTGTAATTCCCGATAATATTCTTCTACAGAATTTTTCCTTGTCTTAAGCGCTACAATTTTTGAAGTAATTCACGTTGATAATATGGTGGAACCCAACGAGTACGCATAGCAGTTTTCAAAGCAGCCCAAGTAGCTGGAACAGGATATAATCTACAATGTTCGCACCACCAAACACATGCAAAGCTAGTGAAAGCACAAACAAAGCAGCAGAACACGCCTCTCCTTAGGATATTGTAAACATGTAAATCGTTGTTCAGTTTCTAACTCCCAAGTAAGATATATATCGTGAACATATCTACCCTCAAATGGTGGAATATTCAATTTCAGTTTAGGGAGATGGTCATGATCTCGCACTGAGGGGAGCCCTAATATTGCCATTATTTGCATGTGGACGACCTGGTGGTTGTGGTGCTGGTGGTTGCACGTAGTTCTGATGTTGATCAACCTCATCCTCATAATCGCCCACATACTCATCATCCTCCTCGGTACCACCAGCAGCAGTAGCAGGAGCCAAAGAAGCACCAACAGCAGTAGCAGTGGCACCAGAATTTTGTCCTGGCTCAATAGGAACACGCTGAGCTCGTCCGTAGAAGAGATGCAAAGTTGAATAAACGCTCAACGACGGTACTGTGCTGGTCCTAGGCTAGAACGTGCTAGAGACGCGAGCCTAGTACACTAACAAAATCACGGCGCTGCACGTAAAACAAAGGAAAAGCACACTCTGGCATTTTTTTTCGCTCCTTTTTTCTTTTTTGCGCTGTTTTTTTTTTGCGCTGGTTTTTTTTTGCGAAAAATCACTATAATGGCGAGTGTCTCAAAACTCTTCCCAGGTCAAACTAACAGGATGGGCACAAAATTTTTTCGACCAATTTTTTTTTTTCGATTGCCCGGACCCAAAAACTGGAAACGGGTCAAAAAAAACTTTCTATAACGTCGACTGGCTCAATACGCTTAGAAACACCTAAAAATAGGATAGCCAGAAATTTTTTTGTCCCGTGTGTTTTCGGAAAATTTTGGGCCTAAACGGAGGGTGGTTTCGGATTTTTTTTTTGGAAACCAACCTCTTCTACGGACGGCAAAAGATTGCTGGAATCCGAAACCTACTCAGACAAGGAAACACGAATCGGAAATTAGATGGATCCTGAAAACAAATCTAATATGCAAGGAACTCGGATTGGTGGTAGATATACGGTGGTGGTATATGGCAACGGTGGTGGTATATGGCAGCGGTGGTGGTATATGGATACGGATTCGAAGCGGTGGCGGATAAGCGGTGGTGGTAGATGGCAGGGCGATGATAATGGTGCGGCGGCGCGTGACAACTTATGACCGAACTCAAACTCTAAAAGACTAGACTCTAAGACCAGCAACTAGACACGACGATGCAACCGCAAATTCAACAATGCAAATCGAAAAAGATTATGCAAAGGCTCGGATGGTTCGGATAGGATGAACTAACCCTAATTTTTTTGTGGCTTTTTCGTGGACTATAGGTATGAAGAACAGACTCGATCTAAACTACGAAAAACTGTAAAATCTCACCGAGCAACCTGGAAATCTGATACCACTTGATAGAGGCAAAGGTGTCCCGTCTTTCGATGAGATGGTGGCTATCGTTTTGGATGAAGTCGACTTTGACGATCCGACTACGAACGTGCGAGGACGTCGCGCCTTAGCAATCGCTAAACCAACTCCGAGAGGTTATTGACCACGCCGAGCACGATCAACGACCACCACGAAGGTCTGTTTCCCGCAGGCAAACGGAGAACAAGCAAGAAACTAAGATTGCAATCTGGATATTGCGAATATAAGAGGAAAGCTTTATTGATCAAGGTGGGGTTCTGAGACGCCTTTGTCTGGTCGTTGAACACAAACGAAGTACGCGAAGTTGCAGCTATGGCGAACTTTTAATCTAAACAAAACCCGAAGTCTAAACGGTGCCCTAAGGGCTGTATATATGGAGGAAGAGGGGGTGAATTTCGTGGCCCTTGGTGGAGGGGTCCGAAACTAACCCTATCTCTTGTTTCCCCACACATACGGACTCTAAAAATAGCCTATACTAATGTATTTCGAAATTACATGGGCCTGGCCCAATAATGAGGTGACGCAGCACCTAGAATAGCCTCTGGACAAAATTTATGAAGTGGCATCTTGTATATTTCGTCCAAGGCTTCATGCACTCATTATGGTGGCTTCAAAGTCCTGAAATCATCACTTGTAACTCCATTCTTGTCCCCCTTGCGCATGCCATCATCTCCATGCTTGTTCTTGCTCCAATGTTCATCCTTCTCCAAGCTAGGCCCTTCATTTGTAAGCAAAACAAATGTATCCAATTTAGGCAGCATCATATTCTCATGAACATTAGAATCATTACCAAGAAACGAAAGTACCTGGTAATTTAGTTGGCGTGCGCGAGCTCTAGTAATTGGTCCAGTATGTATAGCAGCAGGGGCTGTGGGTGTAACAATTGTATTGATGTCCTCATCATTTTGGCTCATTTTTGGTTTGCACAATCCCATTTATCTATTTGCGTGTGTGTTTCCGTGTACCAATACTTGCTTGGTCTACTTGCTGCATATGCGAATTTGCGAATCTTCTTCAACATTTTTGAGTCAAGCTAACAATTGCAATCAATTTTGTGCCACAATCCTAACCAAGCTCCACCAAAAGCTTTTACCTGTGTAGGTGCGAGAATCGACAAGGATCGGTACCAATAGTGCTATTTCATTGTCCGCATTTGAGTGAACTTGATTCATTTTCAACTTCGGTCAAAGGTACATTGGTATTAGTTCTTCTCCTTCTACCACTCACAATTTTGCTTGAAATGATGGATAGGCCAAGTTCTTCTACAAATCCACTCTTCATCGAGCAAGACGACGACATGTCATCATACGTCACCAAGAGCCACCTCTTTGGCGCGCAACGAGCTCTCCATCAAGAGCAACAAGCAACGAGCGAACGCATCGACAACCTATCCACCGACTTGCGACTCTCCGAGAAACGTACATGCGATTACTTCGACAACAAACTCGACGCGCACAAGAAAGAGAACGATGCAAGAATGGACGAGATCCGCGCCTTGTTGGTGAACCGGCGTACTTCAACCTCTTCACACTCAAGACGGAGCCATTCATGTTGCCACTCCGACGACTCCTTCTCCGACACAAGTACACCGTCATCGAACATTCTTTGTCGAGCCGCGCGTCAAGACCGTCATGCATCTCGCAACACGCTACACGACAAGAATCTCCAAGAGCAAGTCGATGAACAAGTTCCTCGTCCTCAATCGAGCCAATTGGCGTTCGCTCAAGCTTAAGAACGACAACGTCTTCGCCACCAACAAGAACAAGAACGAGCGCGCCTACACCTAGAGCAACAAGACGCCGAGACTAAACGTCTTCAACAACAACAACGAGAAGCACAAGCTCTCGAGGCGGAACGCGCCCTTCAAGCATCAAGTCGAGCTCTCGCCAACCGCAATCGCGAAAGCGCAATCAAGAGGAAGCCCTTCGAGAAGAAATACAAGAGAGGAACTACCATCCGCGAGCACAACGTCAAGCCCCACAAGCTCCTCCACAAGCTCCTCAAGCTCATCCTCAACCTCAAGGTCAACAAGAGCAAGTTGATCATGGACTTCCTCCTCGCCAAGAGCAACATGAGGATGATTACCCACCACGTCAAGAACGTCATCATCAACATCGACCTCAAAGCAATGAAGAACATCGCTATGGCAAGCTCAAGTTCACAATGCCCAAGTTCAATGGAACCAATGATCCCGAAGAATACCTCTCATGGGCATTGAAGGTCGACAAAATCTTTCGTTTGCACAACTATGAGGAAGAGAAGAAGATCGCTATGGCATCACTTGAGTTCCAAGACTATGTGCTCATATGGTGGGAACAAGTCCTTGAGCGCCGACAAGCAAGAGGTGAACCTCCAATCACCACTTGGGCTCAAATGAAGGATGTCATGAGAGCACGCTTTGTGCCCACCTACTACAACCGTGATCTCTTCAAGAAGCTACAACTCCTCAAGCAAGGGACAAAGAGTGTTGAAGAATACTACAAAGAAATGGAGATTGCCATGATTCGAGCCAATGTCAAGGAAGATGATGAGAAAACAATGGCACAATTCTTGAACGGACTCAACCATCCCATCAAGAAGATTGCCGACTTCCAACCCTACTCCAACCTCATGAGCTCGTGCATCAAGCTACAAAGGCGGAACGACAAGTGCAAGATGACTTCAAGTACGCCAAGTACTCATCCAAGACATACGGCCTCTCCAACAACCAAGCTTCAACAACTACTCCAACTTCGACATCAACCAAGCCTTTTCCAAGCAACGACGACAAGTCAAGTTACAAGAAAACTTCTACAAGTTCAAGTCCTCCTCCTCCTACTACAAGTAACTCCAAGCCGCGTGCTTCATCATCTACTCCAACCGATGAGACCATCAAGACAAGCTCCTTCAAGTGCTTTACTTGCGGCGGCCGAGGCCACAAGTCATATGAATGCACCAACAAGCGCACCATGATACTCAACGACGATGGAACCTACGACTCAATGAGTGAAGATGAAATGGATGCTATTGAGCAAGTGGCCATGCACCGGCGCATCAACGAGAATGAAGATGATCAAGTCTTTTGTGATGAAGATACAAGCCCTGCTCTTGTTGTCTCCAAAATCTTGACACTTCAACATCACCAAGAAGAAGACCAACGATGCCACATCTTCCACACAAAGGCCGGCATCAATGGAAGATCCGTCAAGGTCATCATTGATGGAGGTAGTTGCCACAACTTGGCAAGCGAAGAACTATGCTCCAAGCTCCAATTGGTCAAGAAGAAGCATCCGCAACCATACAAGGTTCAATGGCTAAGTGACTCCGGCACTATACGAGTTGAGCATACGGTCCAAGTATCCTTCAAAATCGGTGCATATGAAGACACTTTGGAGTGTGATGTGGTCCCAATGACCGTTTGCCACCTCCTCCTTGGTCGGCCATGGCAATTCGACCGTGGTGTCTACCACAATGGGCGTACAAACCACTATAGCTTCAAGATGAAAGGCAAAGAATATGTCCTACGACCCATGTCTCCTAGTCAAGTGATAGCCGACAAACAAGCCACCAACCAAAGAGAGAAGAGTGAGAAAGTGAGCCACCAAAAAGTGAGTGAGAGCCACAAGCCAAATCTGAGCGCCCCTTCGCCTAGAGAGAAAAACCTCATACTATTCGCCATCAAACATGAGATGAGAGAAGTGTGTGAGAATCCATCGACTGTGATGCACTTTGTCCTTGTGTGCAAGGATGGAGAACCAAAAACTAACACCACTCATGAGCTACCTTTGGTGTTTAAATCTCTTTTGCAGGAATTTCAAGATGTTTTCCCCGATGAGCTACCTCCGGGTTTACCTCCTCTACGAGGCATTGAGCATCGAATCGACCTCACACCCGGAGCGCCACTGATAGATGCGGGGGTGTCCCGATCTTTCGATGAGATGATAACTATCGATTTGGTGAAGATGACTTTGACGATCCGACTACAAACATACACGACGTTGCGCCTTAGCAATCGCTAAACCAACTCCGATAGGTTATTGACCACGCCGGAGCACAATCAACCTGACCACGAAGGTCTATTCCTGCAAGCAATCGAAGAACAAGCAAGAATATGATAAAAGCAATCTGCATATTGCAAGTATATATATGAAGTATTGACAAAGGTGGGGATCCGTAAGCGGTCTTGGTCTGGTTGTTGGACACAAACGAAGTACACGAAGTTGCAATGGCTAACTTTTAACTAAACAAATCCCAAGGGAAAAACTACTAGATGGATCTACTTATATAGGAGCAAGGGGTGGCGGCCAAGGAGGTGGGAGGACGTCCCAAGGCAGCCTAAAACTAACCCTAGGTCGTACAAGGCCAATGGGCCCAAGTGGGGGTGACGTAACACCTTTGGACTTGTAGTTTGACTCGGATTCTGGTACAGCGTCAGATTGTTTCGTCCATAACTCAATGCTCCGGACGTATTTTAAGGCAATTCCAATTGTGTTGGAAAGAGCACGAAATCTACTTTCCAACAAAAAAAGAATCACCCAATTCGGAGTCCGTATGAAAAAGTTGTTGGCGTTTTGAGTCAGGTATGTCTGTGCAGTCTGAATCTGAATCCAGAACGTGAAAGACTTGGACTCTATCTTTTCTTGACCCAAAAGTGACGTGAGAGGACTTTTTGTACAGCACCTAAACTTCTCCATTTCCCTTATCTTCATATGTGGATTGTACAAATTTGCCATACACCTGCAATTAGACAAAACACAAAAGTGTGTGAAGTATGTTTGTTCTGGATAACATAAATAGATTATTGAATAGTTTGCACTAGAAATCACCTGACAAATATGCATGTATGCAATATTTTTGGTCATATCCAAGGTAGTCATGTCCTCATCATCCTCCCCTTCTTGAAAATAAAGCCGTCCTCGGCGTTGCTTAATCTGAAATGTGGCTAACAAAAGAGACAAGGTGTACATGTTGTATATGTATATGTCATCCATTTTTACTTCCCTTGATTTTTGAATATATGACACATGAATAGATGAGTAACTTGCATAGTTCATAAAATCTAAAGACAAAAAATAAGCACAAGAAGTAGAAGGCATGAAAATATTGCAACTCAGTTTGCACATATAAATGAAGCTCTTATTCATTTCAAAAGATTGACAATGTTCATCATTAAACCATCCCAACATTGGTGAATAAACCTTACTTGCATCAAATTTACATGCTACAATATGCTTAAATAAGCAAACATGCAATAAGTCATTCAACACAGAATCATCACCAGGATTAGAGGTCATATCAAAATGATTAAACATTGATTCTTTTGCATCAATAGTTAATTCAATGGGTGCACTCAAAATTGTTGGTATTTCAGTTGTTTGATCACATGACGCATTCTGACAAAGATCAAGATTCTCTAAAATAGGTGCTGTGCTCAAATCACCAGGTAACTCAACACATGATGCATTCAAGTTAACTAGGGATGCATCATTCTCATGTGAAGTTATATCATCAATACCTTTACTGTTACCTTGTCGCAAAGACGTAGTTGATGTAGGTACAGACGTAGACAATGCACCATACTCTTGAGATGATGTCGCGCTCACAATACGAGGTGGGGCTGCTCTAGTAGGTGCAACGGTGGAGGAACCAACCGGCGATGGTGAGCAAGAACTGGAATAGTAGTTGTTGTAGTCACCCAATGCATCCTCCTCAGAATCGTCTCTCAAAGGTACAAGCACGAACATACATACCAGTAATGCAACGAGGAATATACTGAAATCTTGCTTGAATATCATGGTTCAAACCACCAAAAAATCTATTCATTGTATCATCCTCAGATTCTTCTATGTCACAATGATGCATATAAGATTTGAACTCTTGGTAGTAAGCATGAACAGTGTTATTGCCTTGTTTAAATTGTTCAAATTTGCGAAGCAATTCACGACGATAGTGATGAGGACATCAATACCATTGTTACACCCACAGCCCCTGCTGCTATACATACTGGACCAATTACTAGAGCTCGCGCACGCCAACTAAATTACCAGGTACTTTCGTTTCTTGGTAATGATTCTAATGTTCATGAGAATATGATGCTGCCTAAATTGGATACATTTGTTTTGCTTACAAATGAAGGGCCTAGCTTGGAGAAGGATGAACATTGGAGCAAGAACACACATGGAGTTGATGGCATGCGCAAGGAGATCAAGAACGGAGTTACAAGTGATGATTTCAGGACTTTGAAGCCACCATAAGGAGTGCATGAAGCCTTGGACGAAATATACAAGATGCCACTTCATAATATTCGTCCATAGGCTATTCTAGGTGCTTCGTCACCTTATTATTGGGCCAGGCCCATGTAATTTCGAAATACATTAGTATAGGCTATTTTAGAGTCCGTATGTGTGGGGAAACAAGAGATAGGGTTAGTTTGGACCCCTCCACCAAGGGCCACGAAATTCACCCCTCTTCCTCCATATATACAGCCCTTAGGGCACCGTTTAGACTTGGGTTTTGTTTAGATCAAAAGTTCGCCATAGCTGCAACTTCGCAGCGTTTCGTTTGTGTTCAACGACTGCACAAAGGCGTCCACAAACCCCACCTTGATCAATAAAGCTTTCATCTTATATTCGCAATATCCAGATTGCAATCTCAGTTTCTTGCTTGTTCTTCGTTTGCTCGCAGAAATAGACCCTCGTGGTCGTTGATCGTGCTCCGGCGTGGTCAATAACCTCTCGGAGTTGGTTTAGCGATTGCTAAGGCGCGACGTCCTCGCACGTTCGTAGTCGGATCGTCAAAGTCGACCTCCACCAAAGCGAAATCCACCATCTCATCGAAAGACGGGACACCTTTGCCTCTATCAAGTGGTATCAGATTTCCAGGTTGCTCGGTGAGATTTTACAGTTTTTCGTAGTTTAGATCGAGTCTGTTCTTCATACCTACAGTCCACGAAAAAGCCAAAAAAAATTAGGGTTAGGTCATCATATCCGAACCAATCTGAGCCTTTGCATAATCTTTTACAGTATTTGCGTTGTTGAATTTGCGGTTGCATCGTGGTGTCGAGTTGCTGGTCTTAGAGTCTAGTCTTTTAGAGTTTGAGTTACGGTCATAAGTTGTCACGCCGCCGCACCATCATCATCGCCCTGCCATCTACCACCACCGCTTATCCGCCAACGCTTCGAATCCGTATCCATATACCACCACCGCTGCCATATACCACCACCGCTGCCATATACCACCACCATATATCCACCACCAATCCGAGTTCCTTGCATATTAGATTTGTTTCGGGATCCATCTAATTTCCGATTCGTGTTTCCTTGTCTGAGTAGGTTTCGGATTCCAGCAATCTTTTGCCGTCCGTAGAAGAGTCCGGAAACCACCCTCCGTTTAGGCCCAAAATTTTCCAAAAACGCATGGGATAAAAAATTTTCTGGCTATCCTATTTTTAAGTGTTTCTAAGCGTATTGAGCGATCGCCGTTATAGAAAGTTTTTTGACCCGTTTCAGTTTTTGGGTCCGGCAAAAAAAAAAAAAATTTGGTCGAAAAATTTCGTGCCCATCCCGTCGATTTGACACAGGAAGAGTTTTGAGACACTCGCCATTATTGTGATTTTTCGCAAAAAAAAAAAAAAAGCGCAAAAAAAAAAGCAAAAAAAAAAAGAAAAAAAAAAAAAATCAGAGTGTGCTTTTCCTTTGTTTACGTGCAGCGCCGTGATTTTGTTAGTGTTCTAGGCTCGCGTCTCTAGCACGGTCTAGCCTAGGACCAAGACAAGATCGTCGTTGAGCGTTTATTCAACTTTGCATCTCTGATTTGATTATTGTTGACCCTTTTGCTACCATATTATAAGCCTTCCCAGCTCCACATACATCTACGTCGTGCGTTTGATTCTCCCCGTAATCGCTATAGCCAAGCTTTGAGAGTTTTGACTACAACGGTTGCCGATCACCACCGCTTCTGGGTAAGAACTGGTAAGAATTTGAGATTTGCTTCACGGATTTGTGACTGTCCACCACACCACCACCACCACTTCCTAGTAGTCTGAGGATCATATTCTTGTGTGTTTCTATTGCTGCTAACCATGGCAGGAACACAGCCGATGAGACTGATTGGGAGAACGACAAACAAACAGCTACATGATAAGTTTCAGAAATGATGATTGGACAGTGCAAGATGTGGTAAACAGATTTGACGAGGCCATGGAGAAGATAGATGGCATTGAGAAGACGTTTGAAACAAAGCTTGATAGCAAGTTTGATGAATTGCTCGCGTTTTCCACAACCACCGCCGGCTGCACCTATCGCACCTCTGCAACGACAACAACTCGCCCCTTCCGAATCAGTATGGGCGAGCTCAGCGTGTTCCTATTGAGCCAGACAAAATTCTGGTGCCGCTGCTCTCTGCTGTTGGTGCTTCTTTGGCTCCTCGCTACTCGCTGCTGCTGGTACCGACGAGGATGATTATGTGGAAGATTACGAGGATGAGGTTGATCAACATCGAACTACGCAACCACCAGCACCACAACCACCAGGTCGTCCACATGCAAATAATGGCAATGTTAGGGCACCCCTCAGTACGCGATCATGACCATCTCCCTAAACTGAAATTGAATATTCCACCATTTGAGGGTAGATATGTTCCTGATATATATCTTACTTGGGAGTTAGAAACTGAACAACGATTTACATGTTTACAATATCCCGAGGAGAGACGTGTTCTGCTGCTGTTTGTGCTTTCACTAGCTTTGCATGTGTTTGGTGGTCCAACATTGTAGATTATATCCTGTTCCAGCTACTTGGGCTGCTTTGAAAACTGCTATGCGTACTCGTTGGGTTCCACCATATTATCAACGTGAATTACTTCAAAATTGCAGCGTTTAAGACAAGGAAAAATTCTGTAGAAGAATATTATCGGGAATTGCAAACCGGCTTGATTAGATGTGGTATTGTTGAGGAGAATGAAGCTATGCTTGCACGTTTTCGGGTGGATTAAATAGAGATTCAGACCATTCTAGACTATAAGGATTATAATAATATCACTCGTTTATTCCATCTTGCTTGTAAAGCTGAGCGTGAAGTGCAGGATCGACGTGCATTGGCGCCACTAACTTTTCTCGCAGGTCGACCTTCATCATGGACACCACGTGCATCATATACTTCCACCGCACCATCACCTCCTTCAAAGCCACCTCCAACCGTGATACAAGAAAGCGCACAACCACCACTATCTCGCCAAGAGCACACCTGCTGGGCTGCACAGAGCTCTTCTTCCATGGCGTCAACAGGGCACACAAGTGATATTATTTGTCGTCGTTGTAAGGGAAGAGGACATTTTATGAGAGAATGCAAATCTCAGCGTGTGATGATTGCTCTTGAGGATGGTGGGTATGAGTCCGCTAGTGACTATGATGAGGAGACTTTGGCTCTTATTACACATGAGGAACACGGTGGAGATGATTCTGATCATGAGACACAATACATGGCTGCTTGAAGATCTTGACAGTATGAATGTTTAGTTGCTCAACGTGTTTTGAGTGTGCAGGTTACACAAGCTGAGCAAAATCAGAGGCATAATTTGTTCCATACAAAGGAGTTGTGAAGGAACGTTCTATTCAGCGTCATCATAGATGGAGGGAGCTGCAACAATTTGGCTAGCATGGAGATGGTGGAGAAGCTATCTCTCACCACAAGACCACATCCACATCCTTACTACATCCAATGGTTCAACAACAGCGGCAAGGTGAAGGTAACACGTCTGTTCGTGTGCATTTTAGTATCTCTACATATGCTGATTATGTTGATTGTGATGTGGTACCTATGCAAGCATGTTCCTTGTTACTCGGTAGACCATGGCAATTTGATAAAATTCAGTACACCATGGTAGAAACAATCAAGATACTCTTGTTCATAAGGATAAAAATATTACTTTGCTTCCTATGACTCCTAAGTCCATTTTCAAAGATGATATTAATAGAGCTAATAAAGCAAAACAGGAGAAAAATAAGAGTGAAAATCAGATTGTGGCAAAAGAATTTGAGCAACACATGAAGCCTAATAATAAACCATCATTGTTGCTTCGAAATTAAATTGAAAAGTGCATGTTTACTTGCCACCAAATCTGATATTGATGAGCTAGATTTTGGCAAATCTATTTGCTATGCTTTTGTGTGCAAAGAGGCATTATTTTCATTCGAGGACGTGCCTTCCTCTTTGCCCCTGCTGTCACTAACATTTTGCAGAGTTCGCGACGTCTTTCCACAAGGCGTGCCACCGGATTACCACCTATTCGAGGGATTGAGCATCAAATTGACTTAATTCCCGTGCATCATTACCCAACCGTGCACCATACCGTACCAATCCAGAGGAGACGAAGGAGATTATCGTCAAGTACAGGAGCTGCTCGACAAAGGTTATATACGCGAATCCCTTAGTCCTTGTGCTGTTCCTATTATTCTAGTGCCGAAAAAGGATGGTACGTCACGTATGTGTGTTGATTGTAGAGGCATCAATAATATTACTATTCGTTATCGTCACCCTATTCCTAGGCTAGATGATATGCTTGATGAATTGAGTGGCTCTACAATATTCTCCAAAGTTGATTTGCGTAGTGGATACCATCAAATTCGTATGAAATTGGGAGATGAATGGAAAACAGCATTTAAAACTAAGTTTGGATTATATGAGTGGTTAGTCATGCCTTTTGGGTTAACTAATGCACCTAGTACTTTCATGAGATTAATGAACGAAGTTTTACGTGCTTTCATTGGACGATTTGTGGTAGTTTATTTTGATGATATACTGATTTATAGCAAATCTTTGGAAGAACATTTGGAACATTTACGTGCTGTTTTTAATGCTCTCGTGATGCACGTTTGTTTGGTAACCTTGGGAAGTGCACCTTTTGCACCGACCGAGTATCTTTTCTTGGCTATGTTGTTACTCCACAGGAATTGAAGTTGATAAAGCCAAGATTGAAGCTATTGAGAGTTGGCCGCAGCCCAAAACGGTCACACAAGTGAGGAGTTTCCTTGGCCTCGCTGGTTTCTATAGGCGTTTTGTGAGAGATTTCAGCACCATTGCTGCACCTCTCAACGAGCTTACAAAGAAGGATGTGCCTTTTGTTTGGGGTACCGCACGGAAGAAGCCTTCACGGTATTGAAAGCTAAGTTGACACATGCTCCTTTACTCCAACTTCCTGATTTTAATAAGACTTTTGAGCTTGAATGTGATGCTAGTGGAATTGGATTAGGAGGTGTGTTATTACAAGATGGCAAACCTGTTGCATACTTTTACGAAAAATTGAGTGGGCCTAGTCTGAATTATTCTACTTATGATAAAGAATTATATGCTCTTGTTCGGACTTTAGAAACATGGCAACATTATTTATGGCCCAAAGAATTTGTTATACATTCGATCATGAATCTTTGAAACATATTAAAAGTCAAGCTAAACTGAATCGTAGACATGCTAAATGGGTTGAATTCATTGAGACTTTCCCTTATGTCATTAAACACAAGAAGGGTAAAGAAAATGTTATTGCTGATGCATTGTCTCGTCGCTATACTATGCTTTCACAACTCGACTTCAAAATATTTGGTTTGGAGACCATCAAAGATCAATATGTGCATGATGCTGATTTTAAAGATGTATTGCAGAATTGTAAAGACGGTAGAACATGGAACAAGTTCGTCATTAATGATGGATTTCTGTTTCGTTCTAACAAGCTATGCATTCCAGCTAGCTCCGTTCGTCTTTTGTTGTTGCAGGAGGCGCATGGAGGAGGACTAATGGGACACTTTGGCGTGAAGAAGACGAGGATATACTAGCTACACATTTCTTTTGGCCAAA